>CAIGRB010031609.1:21615-59093 GCA_903798255.1 Fraxinus quadrangulata | reverse complement strand
CTCCGGTAACCTAGCAAGAAATTCGAGGAAAGATCTTTCAAGCTCCAATTTCTGCCTGGTTCTAAATTCTCGACGATTGTCTTCAAGAATTTGAGATTGATGCGCTGATATATGTGCGTATGTAACCGCTCTTCCTCTGAAAAAATAAATTCGAGTCCCATCTGCAACACCATCAACATAAACAAATTTCAATGTGAGACAGTGGCATAACATACAATGAATTCGTACAACACATAGTGAATCAAGTCAAACATATCCACAAATAGGTGAATTTCTCAACAGTTTGTTTCATTTTATTCAAACTGTCGATAAATTCAGTAATCATTTGTTGAGAATGACAAGTTTTCTTGACACATGCTCTGTCCATACTGAAAATAAACCGTCGAGACACAAACATGAATCTCCAACTTTAAATGCTTCATGTAATTACCTAAGCTATATTTGGCATTACGGCAATTCAATTTCCATAGAAAGATCTAATAACATAAGAATCCACACAGTGAACCACATTACATTAATGTGAAGGTATTAAACCTAAATTGACGACAATCCACAATTACATAGCTTTGTGTTAACCACAAATCAATTTACAAAGTCAACCTACACTGCTAAACATAAATGTATCAAAGGAAATTAGGGCAATCAAAACTAATGAACATACCAATGCTAGAGCATTCACAAATTTTCTAGAAAAATGAACTATCTACAGTGGAACTTCAACTATTAACATTTTAACTTGACCACCTAATTTATATAATGGAAACAACCAAACATCAAGCCATTTCCTCAAATTAAGTAGAGAAATCCTACAAAGATACTTAGCCTACAATCAAGGGAATAATTTATGTGTGAAAACTAGTATTTAATCCAGCACTCTTACTTAGAATAGTTTTGAGAATTTGTATTTAATCCTGTTACACATCAATGTAATCTGTGTGCGAGTAACATTTTGTAAATTGAGTAGCTATACAATATTAACAGTTCTTAAACTTCATCATGGTATCAGGAGAGTCAACCGATCCCTACTTCTGAACACACCAACAATCCGATCTCAACCTCACCACCTTCCACATATATTCCCCTCATTGCACTCAATGTTACTGCTCAATTAAACGAAAAACTCACACTATCAACATTTTCTCAATGGCGTGCCCAGTTTGAAGCCCTCCTCATTGGATACGATCTACTCGATTATGTCACTAGTGATAAACTACGCCCTCCCTCAACTGATCCTTCATCTCTACTCCACAAAAAACCCACTGGATAAGACAAGGTAAGCTTATCCTCAGTGCAATTTTGGCATCAACACACCACAATCACTCCATATATTTTCGCTTCAAAGACATCTAGAGAAGCATGGAATAAACTGCACTCCATGTATGCAAGCAAATCCCGTACTCGTACAATGCAACTCAAGGATGAGTTAACAAGGGAGAAACCATTGTCATTTGAGGAGCTTCATGATCTTCTCGTTGGCCACGATGCGTACTCTGTCACCTGGAATCTATCACTCAAAACCTGGTAGCGTCGGCCAATTACTCCAATCGCCACCCTGGGTCTTCTTCCGACGGCTAATACTCCAAGGCTTTTTCCAAATATGGTTCTGGTAGTGGAGCTGGGTCTTCAAAGGTAGATTTTTCAAATGAGCTCTTACCACTCAAATGGAGGCCCACTAAAAATCCGAAAACAATTCAGGCCCAATGGACATCGAAAGTTCACCCTTAAATGTCAGCTTTGTTATGAGTCGGGCCACACTGCAAGGTATTGTTCCAAAGCCCAGTCTATCGAGCCAATTGTTAATTATGCTAAATCTTGGCTTTTTGATTCCGGAGCTTCGTACAACATTACTTGTGATTTGGAAAATTTATCAGTGCATTTGGAATATGGTGGTACCGATGAAGTTGTCATCGGTGACGGTTCAGGTTTGTATGTTTCACACATTGGTTCACTAGTCCTCAAAGCACCAATGCACACCTTTCATTTAAATGATACACTTTGCATTCCTAAAATTCATAAAAATCTCATTTCGATGCACCACTTTACTTCCCAAAATAATGTATTTGTTGAATTTCATCCCTATTTTTCTTGTTAAGGATCGAACCATGGGGGCGGTTCTACTCAAAGGTGCATGTGAAAATGATGTCTACACACCCTCGAAATCATGTTTCTTCAAAAATGGTTGCAAACGTGCATGAACATATGTCAATAGATGGGTGGCACAAACATCTAGGACATCCCTCAAATAAAATTGTTCATCGTCTTGTTCAAAATTTTCCATTCCAATAATAAAAAATGTGCATGATTATCATCTTTGTACCTCTTGTTCTATTAATAAAGCACACAAGCAACCATTTCATCTAAATAGCTTTCAAAGTCATCCACCCTTCGATTTAATTTATACTGATGTTGGGGTCCCTCAAATACAGTTGGCATTGATGGTTCCCGATACTACTTGACTTTGGTTGATCATTTCACAAAATACATTTGGTTTTATCCCATGTAAACAAAATCTGCAGTCCGTACAATATTTCCTCTATTTAAAAACCTTGTTGAAAATAAGTTTCAATCCAAAATCAAATGTCTTTACTCAAATAATGGTTGTGAATTTATTGCCCTAAAAAACTATTTATCCACACATGGAATAAGTCATTATACAACCGCCCCTCACACACCACAACACAATGGTGTTTCCGAGCGTCGTCATCGTCATTTAGTGGAAACGGCCCTTACTCTTTTACATGATGCGTCTCTACCATTAAAATATTGGCCTCATGCCTTTTTCACGGCAACATATCTTATAAATCGTCAGCCAACACCTCTCCTTTATAACAAATCACCATTTGAAATATTATTTCATCAACCACCAAACTATCTCAAACTTAAAAAATTCGGGTGCTTGTGTTTTCCATTCACCAAGCCATACAATACTAATAAACTTCAGCCCAAATCTATTCCTTGTATCTTCATGGGCTATTCCTTAACCCAAAATGCCTACAAATGTCTTGATCCAAAGGCCCAAAAGGTCTATACATCAAGGTATGTGATTTTTAATAAAAATCGATCATACTCTTCCTCTCTTACGGTAGCGTCACAATCCCCTTTGTCCTCTCGTTCACGACTGTTGGGCTTCCCACTATTGTGACGTTCTTGCTGGAGTAGCCACCAGCCCCACCGGGAGGCCGCACTATTTCTACGCTACCTCCAGGTAACTGTCCGAATTTCTCTTCTCCAAAATTTTGGGAAATGTCCAATTCATCCTCTCGCCCTAATTCATCTCACTCCCATGAAAATGCATCTTCTTCCTCACATTCATCCACACCTCCAACCACACAAATCGATATTTCACACGATAACCCACAAACTACACCTACCCTGCAACACCCTACTCGAACCCACTCAATGACTACACGGTCAATGAACAACATTCACAAACCTAAACAGTTTAATTTTATAACCAAACACCCTCTTCCATCTGCCATTGAACCTACTTATGTGGGATAAGCACTCCATGAACCTCACTGGAGGCAAGCTATGTCCGATGAACTTACTGCACTGATGCGTCATCGAATATAGGACTTGGTTTTCCCACCTAAGCACTGTAATCCTGTAGGGGTGTAAATGGGTTTTCAGGGTCAAACGGAATTCAAATGGGTCAATTGACCAATTTAAAGTGAGGCTTGTTACAAAAAGATTTAATCAACGTGAAGGAGTAGACTATACTGAAACTTTCAATCCGATAGTAAAACCTACGACCATTAGAATTGTCTTGTCAGTTGCTGTAATGAAGGGGTGGTCCTTGAGACAAGTAGATGTTAATAATGCATTATGGTCATTTGAGGGAGATAATATATATGGTTCAGCTGTCGGGGTTCAAAGATGCTCTCTATCCAAATCATGTGTGTAAATTGTGAAAGGTCATTTATGGTCTGAAACAGGCTCCAAGAGCCTAGTATACAGCCCTCAAATCAACCATAGTGGGGTCTCGAATTTCAGAATTCCAAAGCTGATTCATCACTCTTCATCTACCGCCAGAATTCTGTTATATGTTATCTATTAGTGTATGTGGATACAAAATTTGTAGCTGAGCTTATTGCACAACTTGGCAATCCTTTCTCCTTAAAAAACTTGGGATAGCTCCACTTTTTCTTGAGAATGGAGGTAATTCCGACAAAAAATGAAATTTTCCAATCTCAGCACAAGTATATTCGGGACCTTTTGTCTAAAACTAACATGGTCGGAGCAAAGGATGTCTCAACACCATTGTCAACAAGTACATCTCTGAAATTGATGGATGGAACATCTTCCACAGACATCACTGAGTTTAGAAGTGTCATTGGTGCTCTTCAATACCTATCCCTTACCCGTCCGAATATCTCTTTCTCAGCAAATAAACTTTCTCAGTTCATGTACAAGCCAACATTGGCTCATTAGAGAAAAGGTGAAGAACAGAACAACTTGAAGGTAAGTATTAGAAACAACAACAAATTCCTCCCTAGTGCCACAATTGCCCTTCTTCTTCAATAGCTATTCTTCTGCTTCTTCATTTCGGTCTCATTCGTCGGCGGATGGAAGCCGAGATATTCGCCTCACCTTAGGTCAAAATCGAAGCTAGCAGCAAGGATGTTCACCTCAACAATGAAATTTTATGGGTTAATAAAATTAGGCCAAGGCAAATAAAAGGAGAGAGAAAATTGATTTGAAAAACACTATAGTAGGAATGAGAATTGAATTGAAAAATAAAATTGACAGGGAAAGAAATGGGTGAAACCCTAGATCTAAGGATAGAAGAAAAGGTGAAAAGCAGAACACCTTGAAGGTAAGTATTGGAAACAACAACAAATTCCTCCCTAGTGCCACAATTGCCTTTCTTCTTCAATAGCTATTCATCTGCTTCTTCATTTCGATCTCATTCTCGGGCGAATGCAAGGCTAGATGTTCGCTTCACCTTAGGTCGAAATCGAAGCTAGCAGCAGGGATGTTCACCTCAACAATGAAATTATATAGGTTAATAAAATTAGGTCAAGGCAAATAAAAGGATAGAGAAATGGAAAATAAAATAAAAGAAAAAAAGAAAGGAAAAGAAAACGAAATACAGTATTTACGGCGTACATATACATGCCGTAATAAGTCAATTTTTTTACAACACACGGCGTGCACTAAAAGCACGCCGTAAATACGGATCCAATACGGCGTGAAAAAAATGCACGTCGTAAATACTTTAAGCAATTGATTTTTAACGACATACATATATCGCATGCCGTAAATAGTCTATTCTTACGACATGCCGTAAATGCACGTCGTAAATAAATGCCGTAAAAAGCTATTTTTGTTGTAGTGAGCAGCAAAGCGATTAATTCGCTATATCAAGCAAACCGTTTTTCTTGGCCTTTATATCAAGAAACAATTAGGATTTGACCTCATCACATACTTTGATGCGGATTAGGCGGGAAACCTTGATGATCGAACTTCTACTTCAGTGTATAAAAGCTTTCTTGGTGCAAACCCAATATTCTGGAGTTCAAGGAAGCAAAGGTCAGTAGCACAGTCCTGAACTGAAGCCGAATACAGAGCTCTAGCAAATGCGGCTTCAGAAACTGTGTGGTTATTCTTTCTTTTCTAAGAACTTGGTCTTCCAGTTTCCCAACCACCTAAACTGCTCTGTGATAATTTGGGGGCCACATACCTTAGTTTCAATCCCGTTTAACACTCCAAAATGAAACACATTCAGATTGATCTCCATTTCGCGTGGGACTTGGTTCAGCATAGAATCCTCAATGTTCACCATGTCAACACTCATGACCAGTTGGCTGACCTTCTCACAAAGGCGCTTTGACATCAACTAACAGAAATGTTGAGAAACAAGATAGGCTTAACTGATGGTAGCTCTATCTTGCGGGAGCATATAATGGAAACAACCAAACATCAGACCATTTCCTCAAATCAAGCAGAGAAATCCTACGCAGATACTTAACCTACAGTCAATGGAATAATTTCTGTGTGAAAACTAGCATTTAATTCAGCACTCTTACTTAGAATAGTTTTGAAAATTTGTATTTAATTCTGTTACACATCAATGTAGTCTGTGTACGAGAAACATTCTGTAAATTGAGTAGCTATACAATATTAACAGTTCTTAAACTTCATCAATTTAAACCATGCGTTCTACAACGAAAACTAGCCTCAAGTTCATAAGATACTAATTATGCAAATGCCCCTAAATTTAATAATTTTTTAAAAAGTCAAGTTCTTGGGCATGTTACAAGTATCTAAGGACACCAAAAAATCACATTCAAATCAAAGTCCTAATTTTCGAGCACAGTCCTCATAAATTTCCAAGCAAATCCCCATATAAGAACTCAATTCTTGAGACAATAAAGCATATTGGAATATATACTCTAATTTCCAAGCAAACCCACCACATATTAGAGGCAATAATATAACTTCCAAAAAAATCATACATGTTTGGGCAAAAATCCAAAATTTGGGTGTACAAACTCCTTGTCTCTTTTTGATTTTGTTTTATACTATGGAAAAAATCGAACACTACTGCTGAAGAAGAGAATGGAGAATGAGGAAGACAATCGATTTTCGTGAAAATGAGGATCGGTTACTGTAGGGATGGGGTGGTTAAGGTTTTTTTTTTCCAAAAGGGTATTAAAGTTCGAAAGTGATAAATGTGGCAAAATTAGTGAAAAGTGAAGTTTTTATAGATAAATTAGTGAATTTTGACATGTGATGTAATTTCCTCTATTTTGAATTATTCATTTTTTGACAAGACTAATTTAAGTATAAAAAATTCTTTAGAAGTGCATCTCCACTTTTTGTAACAAGTATCGACTATATTAATCGAGTTGTCATTTTTTACAATTGACTACGTTCATTTATAATAGTTGATCAAATGTGCAAAATCTGATATGATTCAGGAGTCGAGCCCAACGAAGCCGAGCCCAGGATGAGACCGTTGAATATCGAAGGAGGCCCGATGACGCGTTCGAGAGCAAAGCAAGTGAAAGAGGAGATGTGATTGCTCGTTCAAGCTACGGTTCATGATATGGCAATCGTGAAGAAGAATGGGGCAAGTTTCATGTTGAAGTTGAGGTCGGAAAATATTTGAATCAATGTGATAAAAGCAAGCATAGACGGATGTCAAAGTTACTACCAAACTGGCTCATAGTAGAAACGGCATGCGGCCGCATGCCTATTTACTGAAACCAAGCATGGACATTTTGATTGCTCTATGCGACCCATAGAAGAATTCTTCTATGCGGCCGTATAGAACAAAATCTGGGAGATTTTTTCATTTTTCCACGAATTTTCTTATTTAACTAGAATTCTATTTTATTGCGATATTTTGTAATCTTTTTGAGTTATTTCCGATTTTAACTAGAATCTAGGGTTTACCTATAAATATTTCATCATTATTCATTATATGGACATTTTGACAAAATTCAATATTGAGATATATTTAGGCATGTTAACGAGTCGAGTCGAATCGAGCCCAAGCAAAAAAAAATGAGGCTCGACCCGAGCTTTTGGCCCGAGCCTTAGCAGGCCGAGCCGGCTTAGGTTAAAAAAAATCTGCTGTCCAGAAGCATAAATGTAGCATTTTTTAAGCTGCCCCAGCAAACAGCTAAGCTGCCTGCTATACAGCTACAATAGCTGCCTGCTGGGCAGATATTTAAAATAAATAAATAAATAAATAAATCTTTTAATATACGGGCCGGCCCGAGCTCTAGCCAATGCCCCAAAATGGGGCTCGACTTGGTACGATCCGGCTCGAGCTTTTTTCGAACCGAGCCTGAGCCGCCCGAGCCGACGAGTTTTTTTGACATGACTAGATATATTCGAGAGGCTATTGTATTTTTCAACCATTTTTCTTCATTGAACAACGTGAACTTATCAATTTAATTCTTGTGACGTTCAACATCGGGAGCGGATCAACGTGTTGTGTAATCAAGAGGTCTTTCAAATACCCTTTTTGATTGTTTGCTTGATTCATTTAATTCTTGGCTCAAACTCAAAATCGGGATTATCTATTGGGCTTTCTTGAAATCTTCAATCTCGTTGTAGGTTGCGTAGTGTTTGTTGCTACGTGGTTCTCATCAAAATCTCTCTTTAGTTTCACTCCCTCATTTTCTCCTCCACTATTTTTACTTAGTTTATCACTTAAGGGTCCATCATTTTGAGAAATGGATGTATGCTGACAAAATATGAAAAAGACTTTGTGTTCTTTAGTGAACTTTTAATTTTAGCAGAATATTTGTGGGCTTTACTATGTGTGTGTTTGAGCCACGTTATTTTAGAAAAATGTATTCTGGAATAGTGAATTGATGGAAAATGTGTGGTTGAAAAAGAAGGAAAAGTTATTGATGTGATGGAAAATATTATTTTATTGAAGAATGTGTGGTTGAAAATGAGTAGAAGAATGAAAATGAAAATTTTAATGTGTACCAAACATGGGGTATAGTTAGAAAACTAATTTCCCTACTTAAATTAGTCAAAAGTTTTCTAGTAAAGTGCAAAGAAATTTGAAATCATGAATCTTGACCTTAGTTTTGATGTAGGTCTTCGAGGATACTATAGTTTCTAGCCCAACATACGTCGGTGAATGGGTCGAGTTTTAAATAGTTGTATTTTGAATTACTAGGCAAATGTCCAAATGCTTATAATTTCTTATGATTTGCCCAAATAGGGGTGGCAATGGACCTAACCGATTGCCCCACGAGATCACGAGCTTCTGGCTCGTTACTCGTAGGTCAAGCTCGTCATTAAATTTTTTTTTAATAAAATAAGCCTTTTTTAAAAAAAAAAAGCTTAGATTTGGAGGAGCCAACGAGCCTCATTGGTTCGCCCACGAGCCGTTCGTCAAAAAACGAGCAGAGCCGGCCTGGTCGGCTCATGCTCGTCTTTTTGACGAGGCCGAGCGGCTCGTTGCTCATTTTTGACGAGCCACTCGGCTCAGTTGCCACCCCTATGTCCAAGCAAGTGAAGAGCTCCCTATCTATTGTAGTTAGCTTCACGCTATGCATGACTGACGAGTCTGCCATTGTTGCGGCTTTCTTTAGTTGTCTAAATAATACATGAAAAGAATGAAATAATACGACATAATGCTCTACTTAGGGTTATGCCAAGCAACTATAAGTAACCATGACAGGAACTACAACTCCATTGACCCAGGCCCACAACAGCCCAACAGTGAAATGGGCCTAAATGGGCTTTATTGGAATGGTATTTAAGGATAGTCTTTTGTGTTAGAATACACAATGTAACATCCGTCACAAAATTTTAGTATTACAAGANGCTTTATTGGAATGGTATTTAAGGATAGTCTTTTGTGTTAGAATACAAAATGTAACATCCATCACAAAATTTTAGTATTACAAGAATAATAAGATAGGCGATTACAAGATGGAGAGGAATAATGCAAACGAAAAATACCTTCTAAATAATCATTGATTTGTTAAAATATCGATAATTGATACTCAATAATTCACAGTACAAGAATCAACAAATTATTGATTTTCATATCTTCAATATTCTAATTTTTTTTTTCACAAATGATATCGTTATATATTGTAACTCAAAACACTACTTGTATTATTTACTTACACCAATATCTTAATGTATACAATGCAATTGTGTTTTTATGGTACTGCATAATATATGCTTGTATTGTAAACTACTCATTTGAGTGAAATTAATTTTTATGTTTTTACTAATTGATAAAAGTTATTAGCTTAAAAAAATTAAAAATAAGAGGTAATAAATTTGAAAAAAAATTAAATAGATAATTTCTTGCCATCTTGTTCAATTCCTTGCACATGCATCTATTATAGCAACCAAGAAGACCATTTTAGTTAGAAAAATGTGGTAAAGATAATTTAGGCATCCCCTAGTCAAGGTCCCCTGCAATATTCACGAATTATTGAATCGATCGCATCGAGATAGAACAAGATGAGCCTAGGCGTCAAAAAGGTCCATTTTTAAAATTTTGAAACGTTAAATCAATAATTAAATAAATGAATATATATGAAGATCTTATTAGAAAAATTATTAAAGGTCTAAAAATAATATTAAATCTAAAAAAATGTCTTATTGCGCCTAAACTCATAAGACTTGATCTTGTTGTTTTTCCACATCTTGCAACTATTAGAATTTTGATTAAACAATGTTGGAATTTCTAAAGCAGCAATAAGATTATTTCCTTCTTTGCACGTATTTTTATTGAAAAAATATTGTTTCCTTTATTTCACATGATTTTTTATTTTGTTTCCATATTTGTGGTATCTCTAAAGTTTAGCATCTACCCTTATAAATACTAAACTCTTTTGAATTGTGTATACACAATTATTGTATTTGTTTTCTTCATATTAGTCAATTAAATAAAATGCTCAATTTCTCTACCAATTAATTCTTTATCTTTTATCTTATTATTTGTTTGCGATCATATACTTCATATTTTATCATATCTATTATTTCGATCTGTTTTATTTCTCAACACAAAATACATTGCGATACATGAATGTGAACATATTTTTCAATGATCACGACTTTTCCGCACTATAATAGGTCATCAAGATCCTTTCGATAACCTAGTTACCCCTTTTCTCTTAGGCTGTCGATATTGTGTTTCCCTCGTGAATGAGAGTCTCCTTAAATTTAGGCAAGGCATATTTTAATCACTTAAATTATTCTTCCTTTTTGTGTCTAATCCTTCTCTATTGATTATCAGTGTCTATGTGCATATAACTTTCCGCTTCGTTCAATAATGGGTTAGAGATTCCTTTTAAATCACTAGCCAAAAGTAGGATAGCATCAAGAACCCTAGTAATAATCAACACTAATAACCTTTTACTTTTTTAATTACGTGCCAACCAATTGAATTAATATGATGCTTGTTAATTTTTAATGTTTATTAATTTTTTAGTCTACCTAAAGTTAATGTTCTATGAATTTAACTATTTAAAAATGTTAGAACAAAGATTTGTGGCCTTTTTGTGTTTGTCGGTGCTGAAAGCCAAGTTGGGCATCTCTTCATTAAATTCCGGAAATCAGATGACCTTTTGTAGTTCTAAGGAAGAATGCATGCACTCTTACATCATGCATTTTACCAAATTCTAAACTTTTCTTTTCCAAGAACTCGAATATATTTATGTAAACATTTTTTTATTTGATCGAACGAGAACTCTTGTTGGGGTGCAATAAAGTCGTACTTAAGTTAATGGATTGGATCACTTAAATGACGTGATCGAATTTCATAAAAAAAGTTCAATCTATTCTCAGTGAACACCACTTAATTTTCAGTTGAGATGCATGGTTGAAATTCCGGGTCATGAATTTGAGTCACAAGGATTGTTGGAGTGCAATAAGGTCATTCTTAAATCAATGAGCTGAATCACTCAAATAATGACGATAGAATGTCATAAAAAGTTTAGTATGCCCTCAGTAGATACCAAATAATTTTCAATTGAGATGGCCTAGAATAATTTAACTCATCTTTATACGAGTTCATCAATACTGTACGTGGTGTGAACACTACCATATAGACTGATAATAAAGAATATCATAGTCCAAAATTGAAAGTATGTCTTTGAAAAGAATGTAAAGAAAAAACTCAACTAAAAATCACAGCATCATCGAGGAAAATTCACAAACACGAACATCTCTTTGATATCACTGATATAAACTGTGCGTTATTCCACAAAGCTTTATCGATGAGCCGATAACAGAAAATTCATTGGATTTATTGACAGAAAAACATGACTAAAGACCTCTAATACGATTATAATAATCATTTCATACTTAAGTTTCTTTTAATGACAGCAAGAAATCATCATATTTTTTAAAGAAATTCGGGTCTTCAATATCTAACAAGCATTTTCTGAAGCCACATTGACAATGATAAATCAGGGAGAATTTGTAACAAGAGAAAACATCTTTATGATGTTTTGGAGAAAGCAAGATATAGTACAAAATCCAAAAAACTCGAGATCTTCATTCACATCTATACAATTGACAAGAAAGAAAATCGAGAAGTGTTTTCTTATAAATTTGCTCACATATACGAGCTTGAAATGAAAGAAATAATTTTATTTTTTGCTTACACCTTGTTCACTTAATTATTTTACATTCTTACAAGTATGCCAGTCGTTTTGAGTCGAGATTTTACAATATTTTAGATAAAGAACCTGAGCTTGGATGGAGTTTGAGCATAATAATGTCAAAAAAATCAAAGGGTAAGAATTATTGTATTTGCGAAAATCTGAAGATGTCCCTCAGATGATTTTCGCAACTGCAAAAAATCAAAGGGTAAATGTTTCGAAGAATAAAATAAGAGTTTAGCTAGGGAATCGATCGGAAGTTTTGAAGAATCAAGAAGAAGAGAAAGCTTGCATTTATGGCTGCAAGATCGTTGATTTGACTTCCCAACATTACTTCTCTTTTGTTTTTTAATCTTGTTGACAAACTTAGCCCCTGTTTGGTGAAAACCAAATTTCAGATTTTAATCTATATTAAAGTTACCACATATTTTATGAATCTATAACTTTTTAACCACACATTTCATCAATTTCTATCAAAATCTACTAAAAATTTGATTATGATCCTCACCAAATAGGGGCTTAAACTCGAATATGTTTTTGGGATTCGATGATGAAATGAACAACAACATTGTAACCTCGTTTTCACACAAACATAACTTGTCAAATTGCAGTCTTCAGTTAAAAGAAAAAAATGCAACAGAGATAAAAGCAAAATTTATTGATCACTTGGGGAGAAAGTTTGGTGATTAACATGTTTTGACATGAAATTCTCGCAAAACTCGGCACATAAATTTCAAATTTCATGTTTTGACTTGAAGTATGTTTCATAAAGTTTTGTTATTACTTTTAATGGTTTCTTCAATCTAGCTAATAGTTAAAGTGTTATTTGTTTTATAGCGAAAATTATAAATTTAGATAGAAGATATGGATATATTTCTTGTGTTGACGTATATGAAATTCGATTATTTTTTAGTATGCTTTTGTGTATCATGATTTACATAGAAGCATACTAAATTAATTTTGATTTGTTTGAAAGAGATTATCAAATGAATTAGAAAATTCAATTTTCTTACAATGAATATATATATTGTGAGAATGTAGTAAATGAAATTGAATTCGATTGAATATGACGAAATCATTCGTCCTAACATTTAAATCTTATTGAACTTTCTCGAGTCAAGCTAGGTAATAGTTTTTCATTGTTTAATTAGCTTTAAGTTACAAATCACCCCAAATTGATGGTTCAACTAAAGTTAGAATTAATCAATTTCAATACTCAATAACATGATTTATTCACACACTTTATTATTTATTCGATTCATACACTTGAGATAGCTCATAACTCCTAGAAAAGAGATTGCGAAGTGGAAATTTTTATAGTAGTTCGGAGCCGATTGGTTTTTTAAATATTAATTTATTTTTCACAAAAAATAGTACTAATTAAATTTACCTAATGCTTGATGGACAAGGAACAAGTTCGTGACCGCATTTCTATAATTTATTATGTTCATAAAAAAGATGGGCACTGTTCATTGAATGTAGTATTCACAAAAAAGTTGTAGGGTCAATAGAAAAATGAAAATTTGGGTTCAGGGCCGACATATTTATTTTTCTTTGGGGGTGGTAATAATCAATTAATTTTTAAATTTTAATTAATGTATAAATTTTAATTAATCTTATAGAAGGATCAAAAAAAAATATTTGACCGTGGTAAGAAAAATATATAGTAGTTATTAAAAGGCTTATTTATTGATAATAAATGGAGAAAAAGGTGGATATAAAGTACGCAATAAATAATTTTTTTTTTTAATTCATTTCTTGCTAGATCACTACAGAAATACATGCCGATGAAGATTTTTTGACAGAATTTTTACTACCGGTAAAAATCTTACACCGAAGAAATTTATCACCTTGGAGACGAAAATTCTGCTCTTGCAAAGCCTTTGTATTAAAGAAGCTGAAATTAAATATTTGTTTGGTATCGATTAAAATCTAGATTTTAATCTAATTCAAAGTTAATAAGTAATTTTAACAATATATTTTATGGGTCCCACACATTTCATTAATTTTTATCAAAATTTGCTAAAAATCCAATTTCAATCTTCATCGAATATGGGCTAAATATTTTTATAAAATAGTAGGATTGTATTTGAGCAAAATAGACTTCCCAAGATTCTAGACGTATCTTCGGTCAAATATTAAATTATAAGTTTTTGGACTACTAATGTCTTTAAAGTTAACCTTTAAAATTGAACTCAAGAGCTTGAAAGTTTATGTAGAGCCAACAATTGCATAAAAAATTTGAAAAAAGTGAACTAAATCTGTCTTATGGCAAACATTAATGGTAAAACCAAACTACCAAAGAATTTGGTAAACTTAATCTTAAGGGTAAAATTTAAGCATTTTTGTATATTAAAAAATCAACGTATGAGAGTTTCTGTCAGCTGATTGACATTTTAATGAAACTAGACACCATCGACAACGAACATATTAGAGTAACATTCCAGTTTAAAGATAATAACTTAACGAGATTGATATTTTAAATTACAACTCAAACACACAACAATTTTTTAACATAATATTTATTTGAAACAATCACCACTTCTCTAAAGAATGTGTTCAGAGCCCTTGATACAATACAGAAAATATTTTCAAATATATATAAGATCCTAAACATTGTAATTCCACAACCAAATTCTATATAACATCTGACTTTGAATTAAGCCATCGAAACAAAGAAAGAAAAGGATACAAGTAACGTATTAAATTTTTTATTAGGCAAATCATAAAAAAATTCCTCTAGTTTCCACAATATAGAGACAGCCCCAGGCTCTTACACCCCAGTCTTGAATTTAAGAATTTCTTGGAACCTGCAAATAATTTCTAAGTAAATTAATCACTTTTGTGAAGTCTGTGAACTTTTCTGCTTATTTCAAATGTACAAGAACCATGCTACAATGTCAAAATAATTGAAATAATGGTTGACATAATGTTATATGACGCTCTATCATTAAACTGTTTAAAAAATTAAACAATATAATAAACAAAAAAATTAACTTGTGCATCCTTCTTAATAGTGATTCATCCAGCGAAACAAACCAATCATATTTCCAATTCACAACAAAATTTCCATTGTTAATTAACTCTCTTCGTATGAATTCTATTGACATATTGTTTTTGTAATATGTAGGAAAATCTGGAAAATAATAAACTCCAAGGCACGAAAACGTTATCTTTTAAGAGATGTTTCTCCCCTATCCAACAAGGTCACGAGTGGGGTATAAAAGAAAATCTCTCTCAGGATACAATGGAGGCGTTTGTTTCAAATTGTGACTATTTGATCAAACCAAGAAAACACTTTTATAAAGAAACTGATGATGCCAAAAGAAAGAAGAAAAGAAACGTTTTTTAATGTGTTTGCAAATGAGAATTCACCCAGAATATATAGAAGTGGAGGCAACCGTTTGAATAGATGTGTCCCTAGAAATGAATGAACGCATCTGTTGGAATAAAATTTAAACCGAACAGATGCACCTATTCAAAAAAAAAAAATTCTCTTTGCGACCTGACCGGGCATGTCGATCCCCGTTGCGTAGCGGCAAACACTAGTCGGGGCGGCAAAACATTCGCAAACAAAAGAACATGCAAAATGATGAAAAATATCTAACATATTGTACTTCTAATGCCATAATTTAACACTTCTTCTTTAGTTGAAGTATGAAATTAAATCATTGAAATTGCATGATTTGAGTATTGAAGATCTTATTGCAGTAAAATTAAGTTAGGAGCCTATTAATTATGCATAATTTAGTTTTAAAAGACTATGAGATTAATTTTTATCAGATACTGTAAAATGTGTGCAATCATATGCTGAATCTAACTATATTTGATTCTCAATTATTAACATAGATTGAGAATATGAACAAAAAAAAATCTTTCAATCTGATTTAAACCCCTTTTTAATATATATTAATATCCTAAAATTGATAAATTTATTAATTTGAATTTTTTTCCTCAAAATTTTGAATTCTTGTTAAACTTCATTTTTTTTTTAATCCTTGGGAATAAAAATATACTAGAGAAAGATGATACATTCGGTAGGGATTAAAGCTACTCAAACAGGGCTGGGGACAAGGAATTTAAATAGGGCTGATGTCAGCCTTTCATTTGAATTATTGTAATTCAAATCAAGGGTTGAGGTGCATCCATCTCAATCCCTATTTAAATCCCCTGCCTTGTTTGAGTAGCAGAGCTCTTTGGTTGCAAGGTTGGACACTACTCAATGCTAATATTAAATAAATTATTATTATTATTATTATTATTATTATTATTATTGTTTGGTCTCTTTCAGTGCTACGTATTATTGATAGATGGATGTTAGTGATGATGCAGTTAAATTTGACTTGCATTTTATGGGATACAATTTCCAAAGCAGTTTTCCATAATGAATAAAGCTATTTGTATAATTTTTCTCCACAATTATGTTGACAATCCATGTGTTGTCAAGATCGTTGTTGATTTAAAAAATCATTTTCAAAAAGGATGGTGTAGATTTCTATCAACTCATGGTCGTCAACAAATTTGTCAATCATAGTTGTACATGTAACATGGTTCTTCCTTAATTTGGTATTGATTGCTTACCAGGAAATAACTTTCACCTTGCTGCAAACTCTGCACCAGAAAACCATACTCATTTACTTGAACAGGTACTCCCGACGAATGAAATAAGACAAATTCTTCACCAAACATGGATTTCATGTCCACAACCCCCTTAGGTATTTCTGTTGAAACTCCATTGATAAACACTGTAATCAATCCTGAATAGTTTTGAGAAGCAGCAGTTCAACACAGTATCTAAGTAGACAAACACGAGATCCAAGCCTCAGGACTACTAATTTATGATAATATGCAATGTGACAATATTTTCATGAATCTCAATTCATAAATCCAAGAGAATGTGTCGTAGATAAGATTTAAACTCTAAATTTTTTTTTTAACAATACACAAAAAAATAGCTAAAATGAAGTTTAGGGTTTGACTAAAATGAAGAAAATTGAAAAATATAATGAAGACCATATAAAAAATCTACTGAGAAGGGAGATAATTAGCTATGCTAACTGCAAAATTGTCAAGAACTAAATGCAAAAAAAAATTATAAATGAAATCTGAAATAAAAAGCAATTACCAGACTGGTGCCGGAAGTTAGAAGTTTCAGCAGGGCAAAAACTTGAAGGATTTTGCTCAATATACTGGAGGCCCGGATGGTCACTGGAAAATGAAAAGAGATCATCATAATTCTCATTACCGACGAGGCTACAAGATGCAGAACACATGGGGGAACACACTGAATTGGAAGCAAAACCAACTGAATTAGAACTGGCATTTTCATACTGAATTGCACCACCAGTACTTGAAGTCTGAGTTTGTTGTTGTTCTACAGCAAGGTCGGCCTGAATTTGTCGTTGCCTCCGGCGAGACCTCGACCGCCGGTTTTGAAACCAGTAGAAGACATTGGCATCACCAACGGAGCCAAATTTCTCGAGCAGTTTTCTGATTCTCACAGTTTCATTCTTTGGAGGATTAACCATACCACTATTGAAGATGGATTCAAGTATAAGAATTTGCTCGGGTTTCGGTGTCCACCGGGATCTCACCGGTTCGTTTCTCTCAGTTTCAGAGCCATGGCTTGGCTGACTACTGGTGTCTTGGACGTGATCTTCCATGATTCAATGAAAGAGAAGGCAAAGTAACGATGAAAATTTGAAGGCACAGCTCACATAGTATAGTCCACATCGAGGGTGCAAAGTATTTAAAGGCCAAGATGCAATGTCTACTTGTGAAATTGCACTATTACCCTTGCTGTTGAACTTCGTCTACAAGCTTAAACGGGATGTGACAAATTTATTTGTTTAAATTCTTTTCATTACATCCTCTCATATACAGGCTGGAATGAAATTTATTTTTTCATCAAAAGCGTGACATTAACTTGAAGTGACGACTAAGTAACTCCATATATGTACATAATGTACAATTAGCATTAATACGTAACTTCATTGTGTACCAGTAAATAATATAACGCTACCTGTAATATAAGGGTTTGTTTGAGCCGGATTAAAATTTGATTTTAATTTAAGTTAAAGTCAAACAATTAATATTAACTACATCTTTCATGAGTCTCACATCGTCACACATCTTTTCAACCATACATTTAAAAAACTTATATCACAATTCACTAAAAATCTAATTTTAATCCCCACCAAACACTCTCTAAACAAAGTTATTAATATTACTATCTCCCTTATAATAAGAAGGATTAAATACTAGCAATATGTTTCTTTTTTCAATTCATTAGTATCAGAATGAAGGATTTCACGTTGGCTCTATCCATTTATGTGAAAATCATTTTTGATTCTTAAGAACTGTTATTTTGCCATGGGTTAACAAACGTAAACAGGCAATGATTGAGGGCATCTTTGTCCAAAATCACTTTACAATCCTACACCAAAATATATAATTATATAAATGTGGGGAATTGTGTTGCCAATAATTAGCCTTCAAGCTAGATGTTGCGTGTTTTCAAAAATTATCCAAAAAAGTTATTACTTCTGCGGTTATTTTTATCGGAATTTGACCATAGTAGAAAAGTTTTAAAATTCATAATTGAAATAAATTTAATTTATATTTATATCTCTTGTACTAATATCTGATGTATCATTTCATTTTCATCAAGCACATGATTAATTAATGAAAACTTTTATATACGAGTGACATGAAACTTGGATATATACTCACATTATTCTCTCTAATAACATGCTAAATAACAACTTGATATGCCTAGAAACTCATTCGCTTTAAGAATACTAGATGTTTTTTAAATAAAGATTCATAATTCAATAGAAATACATAATACTTGACAAAGATTGTCAACGTTTTATATTAAATAATCGAAAAATGTTAAATAAAAAAGAAATAGAAATAAAAATTAAACAAAAGTCGAGGTTGTGGCACAATTTTGAATGAGGAGTTAGATTTTAAGAAATAATAATTGCACTCACTCTATTAATATCTAATCTAGATTTGCTCCCGTATACATACCATAGGCGACACATGTACTATAATAACAGAGACAAATGTAGCGATCCCACGAGGATGAACCTTGTTCCATCCTCATCATACTAGAACTTGATCAAAATATTAAAAATTCAAAATAATTAATTAATTAATATCTTATCTCTTTGTCCCCCACCCCACTCCTCACCCTTCCCCGAGTTTGTGCCCAACATTATGCATTAAAGACTGTAACCCATCTTCATTTCTTGCTACTTGAATGATTTTTCCCCAGAATCATAACATGACCGAAAGACCAATAAATTCTCTACGCTATTTCCTGCAATCTGGAGGGATATTTTATACGCAATCCCAGATACAATGATACAAGAAACAAATAAATTTTGATCTCTTCGACGGTTACAAATGATTTAAAACCACAAATGTAAAGTTCAAGTACTGCATCAATGCTGAATATTCTTTAGGTGCCCAAAATTTAAGACACCATGCACCGATGTAGGCTTTTCCGAAAAATTATGTACCAATTCTAAAACACTACTCTTTTCCAGCCGCTCCATTTTACTCCATTGTACAAGATAAGAATTGATCAATATCCTCAACTGCAGTTAAGGGATAGCAACCCTATATTCTTTTTGCATTTCAAAGCTCGATTCCTCTCAGTGGTCATCTATGAAAATTTTTCTGCTCAATTTTCTTTATTGCCAAATCTTTAGACCTCTTAAGAATTTATAAGAATATATACTTTTGCGATTCTATGAGACTATTCTCTAAAGAATTTGATACATCCTTACTTTCAAGCCTCTAAATAAGAACTTCAGCTTCTAAACTCAATATAATTTCAAAACTAATATGTTTTGAGACGTCAAAGTTTTAGAAATTATTTCATAACACTGCATGTGATATTTTTCGAAATTATTCATTTAATAGGCTAATCGTGTAATTCATGTATAACATTTACTTTAAAATTATTTTATAGCCCATTAATCGTTTTTGAAAATATCATTTTCTTTGTAATTTTGAAACTCAAGAATTATACAAATTTTACTATTCCTCGATTTGTACCTCAATTACATTTGGTAAAAGAACACGCCATTTGGACATATTGGACTTGGAGTTGTATATTTGAAAGTCAACCTTATTAACAGGTTTACTCAAGCCCTTGTAAAATAACTTTCGTATCTAACCTATGGAACATTTACCCTTTGACATGTCTTTGTAAAATGGTCATATTACGTATTTAAGCTTTAGATCGATTGAGTTGCTTGTTTGAGTTTGATGAACTTTGATATTATAACATCTCTTGGAACTCCATTTTAAAAACTCAACTTTTATAATGAAGAGAACTTAATTCCTTAAATATTAGTTATAATTCACTATCAACTTATTGACCTAAAAAATTAATCTTTTTCAATAAAGTCGGTCGATTAGGATGAAATCCACCAACAATATGCATATCTCAAATTAGTTATTTAAAGAAATATCAATAGCTACAGCTTAAAGGACTAAAATTGTGGGTGGGGGAGATTGACTGAATGAGAAATTAAGAGGTACAAGAAATTAGGGTTCCGACAAGTGGAGGAATGCATGGAAATCTGGGTAAAGGAAGGAACAATCCAAACTATAGTCAAGAAACCTTGCAATAATCAATATTTATGACGTTAAGCAGACATAAAAACACAGTTCACACACTGTTACTGTCTTTTTAAAATATATATTGAAAATGTATAAATACATGAAAGTGCACTGAATACAGGCAAGAACCTACCGGATTCAGTTTTCTGTCCCTGTTTGCTTCTGCCTTCGTTCGTAAGAATTTACAGAACTGATTATTTTAAGTGTATTCTGTTTTGGTTGTATTCGTTTGTTCTTATCAAGGAAAATTGCAGCATCAAATTATAATTAATTAATTTTATGATTCATTTTTTTTTATATATATATTTTTTAGTTTTAACTTATTTGGTATAGAGGAAACTACGTCTAGAAGATATAAGTATAACCACAAAAATAAGAAAATAAATTTTATTTATTTATATATTTTTTTCTACCATTTGTGGTAAAGTCTAATAAAAATAAAGAGAAAAAACCCAAGGAATAAATTTTGTTTCATCTTTAAATGCTTAAATCTAAAAGTAATGTAATATAAAATCATAGTAGACCACCTCCGTTTGGCAAAATTTATAAATAATTTATAAATAGTCAAACTTCATTTTCAATTAAATATTCAAATAATTTCACAAGTATTATTCACTTAACCACCTCCAATTTCTATTTATTTATAAATTCTTTCGATTTTTCAATCGAAAAAAATGACTTGTGAGCATGGATTAATTAGTCCATTAGTAAACAATATGTTTTGAAAGAAATAAAAATTCGGGTCCCAAATCAACTATTTTTCGGAAAAAAAAGAACACTCAAAATTCCATGCCCCCATTGTGCCCCTCCCTTCGTCACTGAACACATGTAAAGAAAAACTTGAGACAACGTCAAGAAACTGTCACTCGTGCTTATCATTAATTTATAGTTTCTAACGATAATACAATAACATTATGAATAGTGCATCTTGCTTTAGTTGCTTAAAATCCATCTCAAACCTTCACTTAGAGAAAGTAATGTTGCTCTCAAAATAAAAGTAAAATGAAATTTGTCTACCTTGATTTTGTGATTCCATCGTGGGAAGATATTTGTTAAGATTTGGAGTTCCATTTTAAAATGTCAACTTTATTAAGAGGAGTAGTTCAAACTCTTATAAATTGATGTGTATTTTCATCTTTATTCGATGTGAGATTTTATCCTTTAACAATATTAGTCACGTTAAATGTCGAGCACTTGTAAGTCCAAAAGTCTCCTAACCATATAATCCCCAATAGCTGAACAGAAATGTTGGCCGGTGGCCACTAAAAATAAAATAATAAAGATTTTACAATTTAAATTCTAGGGTTAGGCAGGTTACACTTTTGTTCACTTTACAAGGTTTACTCTTTGGACTTCAGCAACAAATGGAAAAAACTTATGGAAAGAGAGATGAAATATCCCTTTGCCTTTCCCACTGTCAATTTCATTTATTTTAATTTTTAATAATCACCACAAGCAGAGGTGAGTATTTTTTTCTGCAAAAACCACCCGAACTAAACTGGAGAATATCTTTGGACCAAACCATGTCTAACCCAAACTACAAGAAAATATGTTCTCAATAAATTGGAGGTTCACTCTATGAACAAAGACTAAATGCTTCATTTCCTTTTAAAGTTTACAGGTTGACAAGTATATGATATATTTATCAATTCAGTAAACAAAAGGTTTTTTTTTTTCCTTAGGTGGATTTAATTTGAAACATAGCTATGACAAGTTCTCTAGGGAACTAAAAAGGAGTAAGAAAAATATTGAGAAATGTTCTAAAAATTGTCATTACGAGATTGTATTAATAGTCCATGTCCAGGTCCATTAGTATATAGTTCAGACAAGTCCAATACAAAAACAATTGAATTGGGTCCTGATTTATAAGACCAAATAGGTCGAAATTTGAACCTCCTCATTGAGTTGGATGATCTTTTGGGTGTTGTGTCAAGAGGTATAAAGTGATTTGAATAAAAAAATTAAACGCGACATCCTTGAGATTAAAAGTAAAATAATCCTATACATCAGCATTATTTTTTCATGAGCAGTTATTAGCATCTAGATTACTCTAATTGATTTGTCATCTTAAATCCGAGAAGTTATTAGCGTCTTGATTACTTTAATTGAAGTTCATCTTAAATGTAGGATTCAAGATGACAAATAAATTAATATCATATCACCGTTTATGGGTAAGCAATGCTAATGAATAGCATTACTCTTCAAAATGGCAGCCAAAAATGCAAAAAACAATGACATGATTGAAAAAGAAAAAAATATAAATTCTTATATTTTGTGACAAGTAATATAGTATGGTATCGCGTAAAGAAAAATATAGTAATTTTTACTATAAACTTTTGTAAGTATAAACAAGTTCTGCGAAGTAGAACAGATTTTTTCTTCTTTCCCAATAACTAGCTGTCCCAAATGAATCTTTTAATCCATATTATGGCTTTAAGTAAACGGGGGGAAAAAAAAAAAAGGAATGTGGACAATTGATTCTGGATTAACAAATCATTGATTAATGTATAAATATCAATTTTGATTGAAAGAACAGAAAAATATCTGTTTTATAATTTTATTCAATCAACTAGCTCTTAAACCAGCTTAAATAGTGGTAAATCTCAGAAAAACCTTATGCTACATTTATATAAGGAAAAAAATGTTCCTTAACAAAATTAATTAAAAAGCAAATGACTAATGCATTTGAAATGCCATGTTTTACTGCATATCTAACAAGGATGAAATTTGGGTCCAAAAAAGTAAAAAATTTAATTATCTAATTCATATAAATACTTAGGAATACAAAAATAAGTCTAGTAAATATTGTTTCATATCAAACCTTATAATTCATATAAATATGTGGGTTACAAAAATAATTATCGAAAATATTGTTTTATATCAGACCTTAAATAAACTGACACTTAAAATTGATAAGCAACAGAGTTATTGTTTATCGTATACAAATAAGTATCGATTATTGTAGAGAAGTTTTAATAATCTTAAAACCCTTTACGAGACTTGGGATTGAAAATCCTACAATTTTTCCTAATTTCTCCTGCTTTTCCCACAAGAACTTGAATATTGGCCATCTTGATCATTGCATTTGCAAAATTCTGCTGAAATGCATTTGGATTGGATGCAAAACTGGATACAATTGGTGCACTGGATCTATCCAGTGCGAGCTGCTGATCAATCTGCAGAATTCCGTTCTTGGAGCGTAATTGATTGTAGAACTGATTATCAAATATAAATGATGTGTTTTGATCCAAAAACACCGTTGGATCCCTGTTCAACGGCCTTGATGCTGTTCCACAAGTCCTCAAGAGTCTAGCAGCCAGCGCGGAATCCATCGTCTGATCAGGCTTTCCGGTGCCCTGAAAATTTGAAAGCCGGTCTTGAAAGAAGCCACAGTGTGCAACTCCAACTGTGTGTGCTCCCAAAAGGGTGACCATGTCATTCAAAGTGAGCCCCTTTGCTCTGAAAAATGGCAGTGCCTCTGGCACAGACAATGAGGGGCCTGGTAAATTCACCTCTGCTGAGTCGGAGATGAGGCCATCCCTCCTTCCGGTCGGTACATTGTAACGAGGTCCTCCGGCTAAGGCAACCGCATCTCGTGTTGCCACTGTTATGATATCTGAGCAGGAGACGGTGGAGGGGCAGGCAGCTTCGAGAGCCTTCTTTATCTCGTCAATGAGCTCGTATCCTCGCACTGTCAGGTTTGGTCCTGCATCCTTCTCTGAAGATGTGGACTTGGTTGAATCGATAAGTATCGATGCATCACAACCCTGAAACCGTTAATCACATGTAAAAATGTTATAGTCATGTTGTTAAATGAGGTGGTAAAAGATGGAATCAAAATGGATAAAGGTTTCGAGTTCAAGTTTTATTGCACCATTTACGAAAAATTGTTTAATCAAAACTTGTGCACGTGTTAGGACTTCATCTGTTATAAGGTGTTTTGAGGACAATTTAAATAATATTCTCGTCTTCAGGATGGAATATCTTAATGAAGTGGCTTAATTAAAACTGAAGTATGAATTCTTAATGTTAATATTGCAGATTTTATTTTCTTTATTTATTTTTTATTTTTCTAAATATTTGAATGCATTATGCATACAAAAATGGAACTTAAAAGGCAAGCTCATGTTTGAAAAAAGATGACTCATGAAATAAATTCGCATACAGTAATATTGTGCATAAATGTCCTATAACTGTTTATTTAATCTGTTTTTTATTCTGTGATTCTTTAAAAACATGCTGTTTTGTAATCCTCCTAAGATGTACTTTAATTTTTCTTATGAACAAAACTCGCCATCGCTTGTGGTTTAAAAAATAAATAAAAATGTCTTATAACTGCATGCAAATGCTAACCATACCAAATATGCCTTATATTGTGGATTCATATATTCGCTTATAGTAATAAGGGTTGATCCTTACCCTGACAAAACAGTCGTGAAAATGCATTCGAAGCAATGCTGCAGTAATGGATCGATCAGTGCCAAACCGCTTCTGCACCAATTGTTGAATAATTGGTTCTGCTCGTGGACAGGTAGAGCTGTAGAAACCAACTCGCAGTTGAGCAGAAGCAAAGTGAAGAAGGCAACAGAAAAGTAGAATAATGAAATTCTTCTCCATCTTTACTAATTATGTCAAATAAGATGATTATTTTTTTTCCAATGAGTAAAGAATGAAGAACAAACAGCGTATATATAGCAAGGAAAAAGCAAGATTTGTGGGGGTGCAGTTTAGTGGGCCGCGTGCAAAGTCAAAGAATATGATGGGAACATGTTATCTGAATAATGTCTTGGCTGCCTGTTCTTTTTGAAGAGCACACACGTATGCAAACGCGTTAGGACTTGTATATTAAATTTGCATAAAGGAATATTTCACGATCAATGATCATATAGTTCAGATTAAAAAAAAAAAATTATTTTAGTACATTTTAATGTGAGTTTTGAGTCAAGTTTCTGACATAAAATGATGAGTTCTAAGATCTTTATATGGTTGAATTACCTTACAGTATTTTCTTATTCTTCAATTGTTTCAATCCCAATCACAATATAAGTGAATTATTATTCACAATCTAAATACCCATTTTGTGAGTTTTCATGCTGTACATGTGGTTCTAAGCCCTATTCTATTTTTGAGTGATTTTTTATATGATTTCACTTATTCTCTCTCTCTCTCTCTCTCTCTCCACATTGCTAGACTAAAATTGGAGGTTTTATGGAAATTATGGAAGGTTATGGGAAGTTATAGATTTGAATTCCAAATTCAAATCACTCACACCAACCCTTTGGATGTCTTGTGGGTTGGGTCCCAACATGAGCGACCGATGACCCATATTTTCTAACAGATTACTTCGATTGAAAAATGATTTTTTGAAGAACACGTGGTTAAAAAGTGCATAAATTGTGAATCTAATGAATTATATGATTAAAAATCGTTTTTAAGAAAAGTAATTGCAAAAAAATATGTGCCAAACTAACTCTAAGAATGAGAATTAGCTTGATGTTGTTAAGGAAATACAAGATGTTACTTATAATTGATAAAAATAATATATAATGAGGAGAGGCTTTTTATTTCCATAATTGCTTTTATGTTCACCCAAGATTTGCTCTTGCGAACCGCCTACCATATATCTCTATTGTTGATTACTCTAAGCCCTCTGAGATATAGCACTTTAGGAGGGCAATCCAATCATTCCGCCTTCTATTCTTTTCCTTGGTGCTTGTTAATGTGAACCTTCTACTCTTGTTAATGAACGAAAACTTAGTCAAGTACGAGATATTTTTTTTCATTGGTGCTTATTATTTCAATCATTCTACTCCTATTAATGATTGAAATCCTAGTCAAATATGGGCATTGGTACATAGACAAGTCTACTTGTCATGGAAAGCATTTTCCCATTCTTTCATGTTTCGTTGAAAAGTTCCTTTGCATTTTTAAATTACTCAAATTGTTTCCGTCAAAAATTTGATGTTGACTTCTCGGTAAAAAAAAAAAAAAAACCGTTAATCCATATCTCAAATTTATTATCAAATAATTCTCCATGTTTAGGTGAAATATTTTAAACAAGGGAACATAACGGAGATTAAAAAATACTTCTTTCTTAATTATGATTTTTAAAGCATCTAAAAATCGATGCAATGATATTGGCCACCAAATAAAATTATTCAAGGTATCTTTGTACGGAGTGTTGTATATATCTATGAAGATTTTCTCATTAGAAAATTGATAACATTATGCAAGTTGTAGATACAGTATATGCTTTACTGTAGAGAGGTACGCACGTTCAAAACAAAGACCAAAAAAAGGGATAATTTATGGTAAGAAGTCAACCTTTTGCCATTTTTAAGGACGAAAGCCTGCATATTTGTTATCAAGATGTGCTTGCATTGAAGTTAAAATTCCAAAACATACACTGCTAGATAACGTATAAACACGGACGAATTGTTTTCGTTACAAAACTGTCACATTTATTAACATCTTAAAGTTCCATTCCATGTTAAATAAATTAAAGTGGCAATGAATCCACCGATGACTATTAATAGTATGTAATGGTATTTTTTAAATAGGTATAAATCTTTTCGAGCAAATTTTGTGTTGCTACATTTTCTGGTTGGCTTAAGATTGTGACAAACCATATCGATGGGAGTTAGGGGCTTGATTTACAATTTCATTAAACCAAGACTTGGGGATTCATTCTACTCGGATTAGCTTTGATAACATAAAACATATTGAGAATTTTCTCTATATTTTACATGAATCCTCAGCATTTAATCGAGTCAAGGCGTTTTCGGTAACACTAATCGTTCCCTGCATAATTTAATCTCATCAAAATTTATCACAAATGAGACATGAATTAAATCTTTCTGAGAAATAATTTGTCACAAATCTGTCGTAAAATTTTGTGACGGATCTGCGACAGAAATATTCCATTGTTGGTGACTTAATTAATTAATGGACTCAAGAACATCTCAAGATATTTTCTACAAAATATTTGTCAAATATCCATCACAACCATCCATTTATTTATTGATATGAGAGAAACTATTTTAACAAATTTTGTAGGATTCGAGATGAAAAAATCCAACTCAAATTTGTGGTGGAAGAAAACGTATCTTGAAAAATTATTGTTGGAATTTGACCCAAATTCCTTCGTTGACTTGTTGAAATAATTAAAAAATTCTAATTGAAGTGCACGTCATGAAGAATTCAAATTTGAAATGTTATTTGAGTCTTATGTCAAGTTGAAGTTCTATTTTGAAAGTCCATTGAGAGTTGGAATTTGTATTGGACTTGAAGATGTTGAAATTATAGATCGGGAAGAAAAGTTGCCACATTTTTGCTAGCCTACCGCCAGCTGGCCGTTCGAGCAACATTTACAGGTTTTCAACCCGAGACTTGTTGACCGCTGGCACTGCTCTGTCGCTCGAGCGACATTGTTATCCGGCTCAAGCTCGTTTTGCGTTTTAACACATTTTTGACATTCTACTTCGACTACAACTCATCTATTAGGGTTTTGGACGTCCCCTACATGTTCCCTATAAATACTAGACTTTTCTATACAATTTATTATGGTGTAAAAAAATAGATTACTTGCTTTTATGATCAATTGTAATTTTCTACATTTCTCCATTATTATTGAGTCAATAAAATTTCTTAATTCCTCTATCATATTCTTGGTTTTTTTTATTTTTTTATTCTTGATCTAATACTTCATTTTCCTCTGTCATATTCTTGTCTTCTTTATTCTTTGTTCTTGAGCAAATATTTCATATTGTGCCATATAACTTCATCATTTCTATCTGTTGATTGGTGTCACAACAAGTGGTATCAATCCTACCAAGTATTAATTGCCTCTAAAGCATTGAAATTTCAACACAATATTGCGATAAAAAATCCATTTCTACAAACGATTATAAATTTTTAATATTTAATCTGCATCCATTGGAGGTGCATCCGTCAGCATAGTCTTGAATGGTCTCCATCTTTATGCTATCATATTTAGTTCTTTCAGCATCTGCCAATTCAACTCTTCTAATGTCCTCACAAATCAAAAGATTCAAATTTCAACTAATAATAGGATTCTGTCTGTAATCCATTATTTTTTCTGCTAATTTACAGTCAAGTTAATAAAGCTACACAAAAAATTGAAATGAGAGAGAGAGAGAGAGAGAGAGAGAGCGCGCGAGCCTGAGAGATTTTTTGGTGGCTACTTATTTTTCTTCACTTGAAACAAAGATTCCTAAAACCAGAAAATGGGATATGTGATAATGCTGATGTGGCACACGTAAATCAGAAGAACAAATGAGTGTAAAGTAAAAGAAACACGAAAGTTGTAAGATAAACGTTTGTTGTCATGTTAAATGTATGTCCAAATCTCAATAGAAAAGAAGTTTTTTGTTTTCTATAGAAATTAGGTACAAGTTGAGATCAGGGCCGGTCCTGTGATTTTCGGGGCCCTAGGCGAACTCTCAAAATTGAACCCTCCCTCTTCCAAAATCAACGTAAATGCAAAATCCAACAGTACCTTATACAACGTATTGCTAACTTAACACTGAATATTAGAACAACAAACAAATATAAAGAACAAAAAATTTATAGTATAAAGTAACAAAACGGACAAGAGTTCAAACAATCAGTTAAATACTGTTCGTCTCGTTGTTTTAGATGCAAAAATATTAATCAAATCTGAATAATTTAATTGTTCAACTATATCTTTCTCTATTGATAATATAACCAATTCATTCAATCTTTCTTGTGACATAGTTGATCGGAGGTAGAGTCACTATCTCATCCTCATTCAATTCATTCACATTGTTGCATTTAAATTACTTGTCTATATCGTCTGCTTGACTTTGAGTTAACAAAAGTTCATTTCGTTTCATTTTTCTCTTCAAAGCTTCAGACTCATATTTATGAAGCATCGTGTACGAGTCTATATCTAATACCCAATGACTAGTCTAAAAGACAATTACAAAATATCTCAATCATTTCACAATTAAAGTATTCAATACAACGATTTCGTGCGCCTGTGCAATTGATCATACAGGCTACAATGAACATTCATATAAACCGACCAGGCCACAAATAATTTCAATATATTCAATATCAAGTTAGGGCAAGCCATTGCTTACTTGAGAAATACAAAATCGACGAAAATTATGGAATCACAATTCACACCCTTCAGAATTCCACCGTCGTATCTCACGAGCCTAAAATCAAAATCATATGCCTGTGCAATCAGATTCACAACACCCTTCAACAATCAAATAATATTACAATCAAGAAATTCAATCATTCACAAATCACAACAAATCCAATCAGAATTCAAAAGTTTTTTGCGAAATCAACATATAAAAATGTCATTTTTTACACAGACCACAGAGTGGCAAACGCTTACCAGCACTAGCAGAGTGCAGACTGTAGATGCCAGTCACGCCACATCATAGGACCACAATACCAGCAGGCAGAGTGTATAGTATGATAAAAACTGCTAAAGAGTTATGGGAGTCACTGGAATGGAAATATAAGACTAAGGGTGTTGGGACTAAGAAATTTATCATTGGCAATTTTTTAAATTATAAGATTGTGGATTCCAAAACTGTAATTAGTCAAGTACAAAAACACCAAGTGATTTCACATGAAATTCACTCCGAGGGGATGAATTTGAGTGAAACTTTCCAAATGGTTGCAATTGTTGAAAAACTCCCTCCGATATGGAAATATTTTGAGAATTATCTAAAGTATAAGCGAAAGGAAATGAATATTGAAGAACTTATTGTTAGATTGTGAATTAAAAAAGACAAAAGTTCATAAAAGAAGGTGTTCAATCCTATTGTGACTAAAGCTAATGTTGTTGAGCATGATCAAAGTTCTAAGACCTTCAAGAATAAGTGTGGGACATTTGGTAGAGAAGGGGGCAAGTTGGGACAAAATGTGGAATTTCCAAAAAGAAATTTCAATGAAAATGCTTTAACTGTGATAAAGTAGGTGACAAATTTTCGGAGTGCAGATTGTCCAAGTAGAAGAAAGAAGTAAATGTGGTTGACTACATGTCACAAGATGTGTCTGAAATAAACCTCGCAACTGTTATTTTTGAAGTGAATATGATGGATTGAAATCTAAAAGTGTACATGTGTTCTATGATAAATAGTTTTTTACTATGTTCGAAGTAATTGAGAATGGAAAGAAGTTGTTTATGAGAAATTCAACAACTTTTGAAATCAATGGTCAAGGCAATGTGTTTTTGAAGATGACTTTTGGGAAAGAGCTGACTCTTAACAATGTGTTGTATGTACTGAAAATTTGCAAGAACTTAGTTTTTGAAGCGCTTTTGAATAAGTGTGGTTTCCATATTGTGTTTGTGTCAGACAAAGTTATTTTGTCAAAGAGTAAAATTTTTTTGGAAAGTGTTATGCTTCTGATAGGTTATTTAAAACCAATGTAATGGTTATTAAGCCGAAAATGAATAAAATTAATTCTTCCCTTACTTGATTAAGTCTTCAATTTTGTGACATGATCGACTAAGACATGTTAATTATGATACATTGCGTAGATTAATTAACTTGAATTGCATACCCATGATCAATATTGATTCAAAGCAAAAGTGCGAAATTTGTGTTGAGACAGAATTGACAAGGTCATCATTTAATTCAATTAAAGGATTACAAAACCATTTGATTTAATTCACTGTGATGTATGTGATTTAGAATTTGTACAAACATGAGGTGGTAACAAGCACAAGTAATGAAAATAACTGCTAAGCACAAAATACTGTTATATGTTTTTCCTTAAAAGTAAGGATGAAGCTATAAAGAAATTTGTTCTTTATAAAAATGAAATTGAAAATCAACTAATTTAGAAAATTGAGATATTGAGAAGTGATTGACGTGGTCAGTATGAAGCACCATTTGTTAAATTATGTGCGCAACATTAAATCATACACGAAACAATACAACTTATTCGCCACCGCAAAATGATGTTGCTAAATAGAAAAATCGTACTTTAAAAGAAACAATGAACGCAATGTTAGTAAATTCTAGTTTACCTCGTAACATGTGTGGGAGGGGAGGGGAGGGGGAAGGAAACTGTGTTATCATCAAATTACCGTTTAGATAAAATGTCCTCAAAGAAAAATGAAAATACCCTTTATGAGTTATGAAAAGGAAAAAAATCTTCATATAAATATTTACGAGTGTGGGGTGTTTTGTTAAAATGACTGTCCTAACACCAAAGAAAGTAAAGATAGGCCTGAAAATTATAGACTGCATCTTCATTGGCTATGCATATAATAGCCGTATTTATCGATTTCTTGTATATGAGTCTAAAATCCCAGACATACACAAAAACATGATAATGGAATAAAAAATGCTGCTTTTTTGATAATGTATTTCCGCACAAATCCAAAGAAGAAGCAAACTCTTCTAAAATGACACATGAGATTATGATTAGATATAGGCAGATCAAGAATTGGAAGAGAAGGTTGAGGTTGAACCAAAACGCGACAAAAGAGAAAAGACATAAAAATCTTATGATCCTAATTTTTTGACCTACATGCTGGAAAGTAAAGCTCGAAGATTCCAAGAAGCCGTGAACTCTTAAGAATGAACTCAATGGAAAGAGATCATTAAAAGTGAAATAGATTCCATTATCTAAAATCATACATGAGAGCTGGAGGACATTACTCCAGGAAGTAAACTAGTAGGTTACAAATGGATTTTTAAAAAGAAAATGAAAGTAGATGGAACTATCGAGAAATATAAGGTCAGTTTAGTGATAAAATGTTACGATAACGAGAAGGCCTGATTACTTTGATACATATTTTTCAGTGAGGAGAATAACATCTATTAGGATGATACTTGTGATTGGCGCTCTGCGAAATCTCGAAATACATCAAATGCATGTTAAAACTGCTATTTTGAATGAAAATTTAGATGAAGAAATCTACATGAAACAACCCGATGATTTTTCATCACCAGGACATGAAAATAAAGTTTGCATATTAATGAATCCATTATATAGCTTGAAACAAGCACTCAAACAATGAAATGAAAAATTTGATAATGTTATGATAGAACATGATTTTAAAATCAATGAGTGTGACAAATGAGCTTCTGTCAAAGACACCGAAAATGGTTATGCCATTTTATGTCTTTAGTTTAACGACATGCTTATTGTTGGTAGCAATGATAAGATGAATAAATCTACTAAAAATATGTTAAATTTGAGATTTTTCATGAAAGACATGAGTTTAGCTAATGTGATACTTGAAGTTAAAATTATATGAATATTAGATGTACTAGTTCTAAGTTAGTCACATTATATCGACAAAATTCTAGAAAAGTTTAGTAAGGATGATGCTAACATGGCTAGAATATCAATAGATACAAGTCAGCATTTATCTAAAAACAAAGACGAGAGTGTCTCTCAAGTAGAATACTCTAGAATTATTGGTTGTCTGATGTACTTGATGAGTTGTATAAAATCAAACATAGCCTACACAATTAGTAAACTAAGTAAATACACGAGTAATCCAAGAGCTGACCACCGCAAAGGAATAGTAAGAACACTAAGGTATTTAAGATATACTTGTAATTTTGACGGCATAATACCTGATATCTACCGGTCATTGAAGGATATAGTGATGCTAAGTGAATATCTGATATAAAAAAACTTAAAGTCTACTAGTATATTTGTGTTCATATTGAGAGGTGTCGTTATATTCTGAAAATCATCTAAACAAACAGTTATAGCCAGATCAACCATGGATTCTGAGTTAATATCTCTAGATAAATGTGGTGAAGAGGTTGCGTGGTTACGTAACTTCTTAGAGGATATTCCAAGATAGTCAAAACATGTGCCACCAATTTGCATATATTGTAACAGTCAATCGGCAATTGGAAGGGCATGATAAATGTGGTGAAGAGGTTGAGTTGTTACACAACTTCTTAGAGGATATTTCAATATGGTAAAAAACATGTGTTAGCAATCTAGAATGGCATAGAGTAACATGTATAATGGTAAGTTTAGACAAACACGTCGTAGATATAATACCTTAAGGCAACTACTTTCAACTAGAGTAATTTCTATTAACTATGTAAGGTCAAATGATAATATTATGGATGTACTAATCAAATGGTTAAATAGAAAGTTAATTGAAAAATCATCAAAAGGAATGAGACTTAAGTCATCGAACGAATGAGTTAATATAAAGGAAACTCAACTTAGTTGACTGGAGATCCCAAGATCTAGGTTCAAAGAGATAATCTAGTTGTAAAGATATAATTAAATCACATTGGGGGATATTATCCCCTATTAATTCCTATGATGTAACAGTGATGCACGTAATGGTGGAGGATAAGCAATAATTTAACGATTCTTATACAACGAAAATTGAGTAAAGTAATGCGGGTTACTTACGATAATAAATCACCTATGTGAAAGATAAATAATGTCACTTTTAAGGGAATTGTGTGTGGCTAAATTCTTAAGAACTCTCATGAATCAGGCTTATGTTCATGGCCATAAACGAATATAATAAGAACTGAATTGTCTTAGGAAGAAGTCCGTGTGAAGTATATCATCATTTACATTAAAGATAGAACAGTTCAAGATATCGTATTTACTGGTCAGCTAGTAAATTAAATATGATTTTATAAGGGAATGTTCAAACGGTAACACCTGCTTATCCTATACAGGTTTCAACCGTTAAACTTTATCACAAAGTCTTTTGTTTCACGTTTATGTGTCTCTCTCAATTTTCGTTTATGTGGGAATTTTTGAAAAAAATAGTTTTGCTAAGCTAATTTTGGCATTTTAAGTGGGAACCATTGGTTCATTTTAGAAGATCAATGTTGATTTGTATTTTTCTTCGCGAAAATATCAAAATTATATATTTATTTGTCAAAATTGATGCTTGGATGAATGAGAGAGTGGAGCTTAAAGTGTACCAATTGAAATGAGGTTATATATTGTAAGGAAAAGAATTTAACTTTGCCCCACATAGAAAAATGATGAAAACAAATGCCACTTTATATATAATTACACTTTGAAATGGTGTAATCAAGTGAGGCATAGAAACTCTTTCCACGTGCATGTGCACTACCTGCGCACACGAATGTCGGACGAAATTGACCAACATTGATGCCTCATATGGGTCCACGTTTTCCCTATATCTTCTTAATTTGTTCCTGCAAAAACTGATTTTTCAATTTCTTTAAACTTTTGAAACTCCAATAGTTATTGCCACTATATCAATTCTCAATTTTTCATAATTCGACACCAGAAAATTTCATAATTTATTTGCATACTGTTACGTCTCTGTTAAACCAATTTTTTTGTCTCCATCCTGTTTTGGGTATACTGTTCTAACACCGATTATGTTCGTTGAAGTAGAAATTGCAGTGCACAAATTCTACCGATTTTTCTGTTGTATCTTGGAAAGTAGATGCTCGTTAAATCTTCAAGCACTTACGGCGAGTGAGCGAATCTATCTTATAGACACTATGTTTACACAACTCTCAATTTGTTAGTTTCTTCCCTTTTGTAATTCTAAATTAGATTACATATTCTATACTGTTACTTCCTGTTTGTTCTTCTGCAATAAAAAAATTATATTATTCTAAAATTATATTCATTAGTTGTTAGATGACACAGCAAGACCACAAATATGAGAACTAAGTGCTCTCAAAAAATTATTGTTGGTGGAATCAACCATGATACAATAATCTTGAACCAATTCCATATCAATAATTAAGAAATGAAGCCTTTACTNCATCATTGCAAGACTTTGACGACCGTCAACACCAGGATAGTAAGTATTGTTTTCCAGCTGCGAAACCTGAAAAGAGTGGTTTTCCGGCAATGAAGGGAGCCGAGAAATGTTTCCGCCCCCGCCGCGGTAGTTCACTTGGCCATTCGTATTCATCATAGCAAGATTTTGACGGCCATAAACTCCGACGTGGTAAGTATTGCTCTCCGTATGTGGAAACTCGAAAGGATTGTTTTCTGGCAACGATGACAGTCCATAAGTGTAGTCACCGGACGGCAAAAACAATCCATTATCGGGCTGCTGATTATTTTCCAGCATCTCCAAATTTCTCATATCCGGTGCTGTGAATCTTGACTTATTGTTATTGTTATTCACAGATGACCACTCACAATCTTCCCCCATAAAAACGTAACTGATTCAAGAAATCAAACGGGTTTTTCTCATTCAATTCAAGAATGGTAAAGAAACTTATTAGGGTTTTAAAGTGGGGTTTTAAAGAGAGATTCCATCAGAATGGAATTCCTTGGTTGCTGTTACAAAGAATATGTTTTCTCTCACTATATCTCTTTACAAATGAGAATTAGAGAGGGTGATTAATTAGTTAGAGAGAGAAGATTAGCCTTTGGAAGATTTAAGGAAATTTAAATATATACACAAGATCTTCTATGATCATCTCATGCATGGAAACCGAATATTTCAAGATTTCTTTTATCACAGAAATTCAATTACACACAACCACGCCAGGTTTAAATTAGGCCAAATTTCAATTTTGGGCCTCGAATTTTCGTGCAATTTTTATTTTCATACTAGGTGATAGCCATTTTAGTATTTTACCCACATTTTTTAGTATTCCTAAGTGGTAATTACATAAGACCAGATATTTAAAAATTGATTTTTAAAAATCAGGGCAAAAGTTTATTTATTCAAAAATCAAGTACTATATTATTATCTTAATTGATAACCTAATTTATCTCTCTACTCCCTTTCACTATCTCTCGCACCTCCATCATCTTCCCCATTCTTTTCTTCCTCCTCCCTCCTTTTCTCTGTCGTCTCTCTCTACTCTTTCCATACTTTCTCTAGCCGGCGTCGCTGGAAGAATGGTGCCATCTACAAGAAGTCCTCCGACGATTATGCTATCCACAGCCTGGTCGAGGAGGTGGATCGAGGGTTGATTCCACAAGAAGTCCTCCGACGATTTCGTGGCTGCAAGAAAGGTCCACCGGTAAGGGCTCCTCGATCTGAGCGTCGCTGTGGTGAACTATACGCTCGCTCGCTCAGATCTTAGTCGCTGCAAGGTGTTCAGTCGCAGTGGTGGTGGTCTTGTGTGAATGTGGATGTGGTTGTGGGTTGACGGTGTGGTGATGGTGGCGCGGTGGATCTAGGTAGGACGGTGGTGGTGGTTGTTGGCAGTGGTGATTTGGGTAGTGTTGGTGAGGTTGCGTGGTGATGGTGGTGCGGTGGATCTAGGTAAGACGGGGATGGTGGATCTTAACGGTGGTGATTTGGGTGGTATTGGTGAGGTTGTGTGGTGATGGTGATGCGGTGGTGATGGTAGTGGCGTGCTCGTGTTGGCAGTGGTGACTCTGGATTGGGCTGGGGGGTACTGCTCTGGGTGTTTACAGTTGTTAATGGTGGTGGCGGCGACGGTGAGGTGGTGGTGAACCATTAAATAGTTAATATATGAGTGGTTTGTGGTAGAGGTTGTTGTTCGTAGATTGGATCTAGGAGCTGGGAATTTTTTTCAGATCAATGTTGTGAGATGGTGCATGCTGTAGGTGCTGTGGTGGTGGCACTGTCTATATGCGGTGATATTTACTTGATGTGGTGTGTGGTGGGTTGCCATTGGTGGTGGCAGTCGACGGTGGTGCAGGTGGAGGATCTGGTGATTTTGGGTTTCTGACTAAAAATATAATCTGTGATCGTGAAAAAATCTGTGACCAACTAATTTTGGAAATCTGTGACTGTGTGACATA
>CAIGRB010031609.1:0-11683 GCA_903798255.1 Fraxinus quadrangulata | reverse complement strand
TTGTTGAGTGATTTGATCGCATTGAATTTTGATAACAGTAAGTTTTGAACACTATGAAAGAAATGCACACTTAAAAGAATTAACAATACATTAAACAGATACCGACTTCAAAAGTTGGAATTTTAATCTTGGTTTAGAAATATAGGCCAAGTGACAATCCAGTTCGTCTAATGTTTCCTTTTACTATATGACGCCGATAGACTTTTCCCCTTTGGCTGAGGATGTCTGATAAAACAACAAGCACGTGTAGAGAGAGGGTTGGGAACCTTGTACGGGATCCCTTTCGGTGTTGAGAATGAGTTAGTTTTCTTTGAAAGTGGAATTAAATAGATTGAAGTTACGAAAAGTCGATCAAGTAAGAAAAAGATAATGTGGTCACCTATGTACTTTAAATATGACTTCCTTTATACTGACTTTTGTATGAGCTAGCTTGTCTAAATAACGATCATTTGCATATGGGACATGTGTCTCTATGATTCTTGTGATTTATTGTGCGTATTTTGGGAATTAGAGGATTAGATGTGTCGTTAAGGCAATCTCGACAGGCATGAAAACAATGCGATTGTGACATTTGCATCACGATAATATTGTTAGAGTTCGGATGTGAATCTAGGGTTGGCAATTCGAACTGTTAAAATAGAAAACCGCGGTTAACCGAACCGATGGTGCAATGGGTAGTTATGATTTTGATTTTAGTGAACCGGTTCGGGGCGGGTATGGTATTTAGCGAGGATGCCCCGCCTCGAATCGATTACCAGTTAAAAAAAATTAATTGGGTAATTGGGCTTTCCATTAATCTTTCCCAAAATTAATTAGGCAATTTTAAACTCTTGAGCTCAATTTGAAGGCCATGTTTTGTTTTTAAAAGTAAAACCCAGTGAAACCCATTAGCATTTCGCCCACGGCCCAACCCTTAATTCAAGTATCAACCCATTTCAAGTTTCAATTCAACCCTTCCTTCACGTCCAGACGTCCTCCGCCTCCTTCCTTCACGTCCTCCGCTGGTCGCAGTCCGCCCAGTCCGCTAGTCGCTACGTGCCTCAACCACCCAATTTTCGCAGCTCGCCCAGGTGATTAGGAATTGAAACCTCAATTGGAAGTGCTTTAATTGATGTGAATTGAACATAGTGTTGCATAACCTCCAATTTTGTAAGTCGCCATCATCTAGAACTCAATTGATGTGAATTGAATATGTTTTTCATTTAAACATTTTTCGGATAATCTACCAAGTGTTTGTAGAACTGTCAAGCCTGCTTCAGCTACTGAATCTTTGAATTATTTACACCTCATACCAAAATTTCAATACTGGACCATCAGGTTGTCATCAAGCATTTTGGTATTCGAATTAAATTTTGAAAATAAATCACCACAGACTTTATGGACTCAATCGAGGGATGCATGCGGTGGGCTGAGGTGGTAATTTTCTTTGTTTTAGGGAATTCTGTATGGAGTTTACTTGTAAATATTTGTTTTTTATTTATTATGAGAATTTACTCGTGAATATTTGCGCCGATGCAGGCGGTGACCTATGCTAGTAAAAGTTGTGGGAAAGAATGAAGATTGACCCATGCTAGTAAGATTCTTGACTTATGTCGATAATATTGTTTGTTAAATTCGAATTTTACATTTGAAAGTTGGAATATTGTTTGCATTTTCATTTGGAATATTGTTTGCTAAATTGGCTTATTATTGTGTTTTTGTTTTTATTGATTTTTCTTCATAATTTTTTTTTTCAATTTGACGGTAGGAGTTTGGATTTATAAAAATAATTTATTTTCGTAGTTATTAATCGAACCGAACCGATATAGGAACCGAGTCAAACCTAACCGACTTTCGTGGTTATGGTATGACCAAAAATTTGGTGGAGTGGTTATGGTTTTGACCGAACCGACCCCGAACCGAAAGGTTGCCATCCCTAAATGTGATTCGAATTCAATTGGGAGTTCTATTGCAGGCAATTGTGTGGTTTAAAAATCCAATATCTTAAATATTCTTGATTTAGTAGTTTTAGTAGTAATATAACTCGTAATTAAATAATTTTTAAAATAATTAAATTAAAAGTGAATTAAAAAACAAACAAATAAATGATACACTATTTATTTGGCGTATTGGGTTAGAGATTATTAAAATCTGGGGTTCCATATTAAAAAGTCAACATTATTATGAAAAGTAGTTCAAACCCTTATAATTAGTTGGTTTATATTTTTATCTTTATTCGATGTGAGATTTTATTTATTAACATACTCCCGGAAGATGGTGGTTCGTTTGAACAAACTAATTTTGAAATTCGCGTGCTCATTTTTTTGAGTTTTAATCAGATAGAATTGCTCGTTAGAGTTTAAGGAGCTCTAATACCTTATCTGGACTTTATATTCCATCTTAAAAGTTCAACATTATTAAGTGGAGTAGTTTAAACCCTTATAAGTTGGTTTATACTTTTATTTTTTTTTTATGTGAAATTTTATCCCTTAATAAATATACTTTGTAAGATGTTTGAAAGTTGCGAATTTTAATGCCATAGATTGTTGATGACCTTATACATTTTGTAAATATTATTGGCTATAAATCCTCTAATAAAAGAATTCTTGTAACTATTTAATAAGTCATGTAACAAATTTTATTGCATAATAATACACGATTCAAAAAACAACCATAATTCTGAAGTCTTTGATCTACCATCAATTCAATAAGTTGACGGGATAATCTGAATGAAAAGGTAGAGGGTTTCATGGATCATAGCCTGGATTGGCTCCAGGATCATCATAATCAGGAATGATCTCCATCTTCAAACTAACTTTCTTTTTTCCTTGGGAATCTAGTACTTCGACTCTCTTCATGTCCTAATTCACGAATCAAAAGGTTAAAAAAACTCAAATAAAATTATCATCCTATTTGATCTACATTCTTATAAAAATTCATTTTCAACCACGCATTCTTCAATAAAATAATATTACATACAAATTCAAAACTTTTCCTTATTTTAAAATCACATTGTTAAAATAAATAATGTAGTTTTCTTATCAGCTCATCCGGTTCGGTTATCAGCTAGATATGCACATACATTATAAGACAGTGTTCTTATCAAGCCAAGTGGTCCTCCAGCTCGTGTATGGTGCACATGGTTGGGTAGAATAATATTCCTTTTGTCGTATAGTTTGTTAGGAAAGATCTTTACTCTTTTACCCCTTTGTACATTCTATATAATTTAGCCTCTTATATTAGTGTTATCTATGAAATGAATTTCTGATTCAATCCAAAAGTATGAGTGTTCTTCATCTTCATTTCAGCTCTATTACCTTACACACATATTTTCCATCAATTAATCACTATTTAAACTGCAACTTCTATTTCTCGATCACTTGAAAGTTTGAAACAACACTTCCTAAACCGGTGGAGGGCGAAAGAAAAATAATAAAATATTCCATAGTTAATCACTATACGTGATGAAGTTGATAAAATCAGAGCAAACAATAAGGAAATATCCTCTTTTGAAAAAACACAAGTTATTATTTAACTTACTCGATATTGGAAGATCAGTAGTCGAAAAAATATGTGAATAAAATATAAGATACATGAAAATATTAAAATAAACATTCATCGCCGTAAATGCACTAGATCTCACTAAAATAAACTTGAAAGCAGAGAAGATGGGCGATTCAATCCTCAAGGTATTCGTTAGTTTGTAGTGCTAAAACGGAGTCTATTAATTTGGGAAGGAACAAGAAAAAATGTGTTTGTGCTCTTCAAGTCAACCATCATTTAATTCGAACATTAAAGAAACCCTCTCGGCAAAAAAATCTAACTAAATTTTCTTGTACTTATTCAGCCACTGCATTAAAACACGTTTAGCCTCAGTTTGGTTTATATAAAAATCAAAGTTTTGTTAGTTTTGATAAAAATTGATAAGGTGTATGCTTGAAAAATTGATAAAAGCTATAAGTCTCATGAAATATGTGGTAGAAAATGAGTTTGAGAAAAAATGAACTTTACAAAATGAGGGAACAAAAATGAACATAATTCTTATCGCATATTGGACTATAACGTAGCAATTAACTCAGGAATGTTTGAGTTATTAACCTTCTATGGACATACTAGCTTGAACATAGGTGAAATGAAAACATGACACGACATGTACGATATGTGGAAATTGTGCTATTTTTTAAAAAGTAAGACAAGAAACTTTGTGAAACGCATTGTCTAAAAATGTATAAAACAAATTAAATACAGAGACCTCCCCTTTGTTTTCTAAAATTTCATAAATCGCAAATTTATTTATTCTACAATTTAAAAATTTGTAAGCACTACATGTTAATTATTTGTAATCACTACATGTTAATTATTTGTAATCACTACATGTTAATTATTTGTAATCACATTTGCAAAAAAGAAAAATTAAATTTTATTAATTTAATATTGAATCCTATCTAAATCAAAACAAAAGTATGAAAAAGTGTATCTAAATAAATAATAAGATAAAAATTACAATTTCAAAGTAGTATAGAATGGTAAAATTAATGTTAACAGGAGTGAATTCCAAAAGTAAACTCCAAGGAAGTTTCTGAAATTTTAAAAATAGATGAAAGGTCTCTGTAATTATCATAGACCTATAGAGAGGATAAAACTAAAGGCTTATTTTTTTTTTTTTGTTTTTTGTAGCTATTTGCCTTTTGAATTACATTATCTAAAACTTAATATATTATAGATAAAATAAGTTTATTTATGCAAATTTTACCATTAACCTGCTCTGTAACACACTTAATGGATTTTTTTTTTCATCAAATGTGTGATACATTTACAATTTCAGAAATGAGAAAGCTATATTTAAATTTAAGACATTTATTTTCTCTACATATACTGAACCACATCAACTATATCTTTGTCGACATAATTATTCTAGAGTTAAAATAATTTTAGAACAAAGCAATGTTAATTTAAAGCCATTTTTTTAAATATTCGATAGCTCATTCACATGTCAATGTTGTCAATAGACATAATACATAGATGTATCCTTTGGTAATGACATGGAAATTAATAGAATTAACTTTCACAATGATTTTTTTTTATTCTCTCCCCTGACGATCATGTGTGGACAGCCCGTTGGATCATTTGGATCACATGGATTATGGTGTTTAGGGCCTGAATAGTCAATGCTGACCTCCATCTTTAGGCTTTCTTTCTTATTTCCTTTAGGATCTGCCACTTCAACTCGTCTCACGCCCTTCAAAAATTACCCAGAATTAAATTCTAGTCTCAACTGAAAATATAACGAATGTAATAATAATAATAACAATAACAACAACAACAATAACAATTGAGGGAAAACCTGAAAGAATTTTTTGTTGGGTATCTCTTTCTCTTTAATTGAAACAAAGCTTTGTCCTAAACTCGGGGGAAAAAAGAAGGATAAATTTCATATTTAATGCCATTATACATGATATAGCTGATGTTAAAATAATAATAGGAAATAAGGACAAAGTTCTGCATTGAAAAATATAATTTACCCCTTGATATCGGAACTGCAGTAGAAGAGAGAATATGCATGTGAATCAAAAGAAACACGAAAAGCGTAAGATAAACCTTCATTGCCATGTTGAGATTGTTGGTCAATTTCAATTGAAAGTTGTGTGAATATAGTTGACAATGCACAAGGATTAGTGATTATATAAAGCAAAGATGTACTGTATTAATTGATGATAAGAACGAATTTATTGGTGATTATACATATTTAGTCTTGGTAATTAATTTCTTTCTATTTTAATTGATAAAGTCAAATCCTAACTAAATAGCCAACAAACACCTCACAAAATTTCTAGTATCTCAGACATTGGTTCAAAAGATTTAGTAAACCTTTACAATAATGTCGAATTACAATAGATTGAGAACAATATTTTATGGGTATTCACAACTAAGATTTTGATAAATTTTAAAATATTATAAATTCTAATGAATTTCGTAAATTTGAATAGATTTCCACAATTCCATCGGAACCTTATTAAAAATGGTAAAATTTCAAAAGATTTTGTTATATGTAATTTTAAGCTCAAATTCTATCAAATTCTTTAAAAATTCCTCTATTAATGAAATATTTATAAATTCACTATATTTATTGAGGATGCCTAAGTTTTGAAAGAATTCGTTGAAATGTATTAAAATCTCAGTTGGAGACATTTAAAGTTTAACGAATTTCATTAAACTATATTAAAATTTTAATTGTAGACACTAAAATTTAGAAAAATTTGAAAAAGGGTAATTATATTCACGAAAAATTGTAGCAACGGTCTCTACCTTTTTAATTTATGCAGAGTTTACCCTAACCTTCAATTTGTGCCAGCGAAGGTCCATAACCTTTCAAAAATATGTATCTGCAGTCCAAATGGATGGAATCTATCCACTCTTCCATTAGTTGACAAAAACAATATTTTGACCATATTTTAATTATTTTTAAAGGGACAAAAATGTAACTTTACATTTTCCTATTATAAACAATTAAAATATTACATCAAAAATTGAAAAAAAAAAAAAAGGAAATGGAAGTCTTCTTCTTTCCCACCCACCCACGGGCCACTGCCGTTGCCATCTCCAACGAATCACCGCTTGTATCAACCACCACCACCTGTATCAACCACCACCACCCCTACCAACAAAATCCCAAACAAGTCCCCCGCATCCTTCTCCATTTCGTACCCATTTCTTCATTCAAGAAAAATGACGCACCACAACCATCAATGTAGTTGCCCCAAACATATTGGGAATATCACCTCCATTNCACCACAACAACATAACATCTTGAAATCCATCATTTCATCTACGTATACCATACCATTACCACCACCCTCACCACCAAAACCCTAAACAAGCCCCCTGACTCTTTCTCCATTTCATATCCATTTCTTCATAATCATCAATGCTGTTGCACTAAACATATTGGGGGTATCAGCTCCATTCAGATAAGCTTTACTTTCTCGAATCTCGAGACCAGCTGCTGTAGGTGCAAAACAAACACATAGGATGACAACTACCAAAGTTAAAAGAAAATTTGCTCTAGCAAAATATGCGAACCATATTAGGTATCTGCACCCACCAAAATCATTCCCAGTGCATCTCAATATCAACGCCAGATTTCGAGAGGCCATGTTCATAATAATCAGCAGAAAATCGAGAAATGATTTGATTCGAAACCGGTTGACATACTACAGAATCAGTCGGCAATCCAACAAATTATTTGTGAAGTGAAGGAAAAACAGGTAGTGGTCAACAATAATAGGTCGAAGGATGGGTAAGTATTTTCTACGTTTTGGGGGTGGGGATGGGTAAAATGGAAGAAGATGATTTTTTATTTTTACTTCTTTTATTTTATTTTTTATTGTTTTTAGCTTAATTTGATTTTTAAAAGGTTTAATATGTGACTGACATAAATGCCCTTACCAAATTTGGTCAAAATAAATTTTTTTGGTCAACTAATGGTCAATTGGATGGTTTCCATCCATTTGAACTCCATATGCATATTTCTGAAAGGTTAGGGAACTTTACTGGCACAAATTGAATGTTAGGGTAAAATCTGTCAAAATTGAAAAAGTTAAGGACCGCAGTTACAATTTTCCTTTTTATTTCTTACACGACGTTTTAATTACACTTAAGGTTCTTAGTCTTTTATTTATTAGAATATTTATGTCCCTAATGTTTTTTCATGTCATTGATATCCTCAAACTTTTCATAAGTTAACACATTTTATATTTCATAAAAGTTTTATATTCAAAAGTATGTTGAAATAGCATAAAATAACTTTTGAAATAGCATAAAATAACTTACTTTTCCATCATATTTTTTTTCAAAATAAATAAATAAAAAGTGCAAAAATATTTTTCCCCTTATTTCAAAGCATAAAAATAAAATATTTTGAAGTCATTATCAAGAACGAGACGTACTAATTAATGGAAGATTGAAGACAAGAATTCGACGAAAAAAGTTAAGGAAATATTCGCTACAATGAGTAAAGATTGAGGAATTTAACTGCAATAAAAATATAATATATCAAATAAAAATTGTGATGGCAATATAAAATATGTGAGACAATTTATTTGATCAATAACTTTTTCGTCTGTGAATGGTGAACAAAATATGCATTTTACTCTTACAAGGTTTTGTTGTCATTTGTTCTACCAATGTCGTGAATTAATGGAGTCTTAAACAATAGAAGTGATAACCTCTAAATAGTCACATTAATGCATTTTAATTATATGTATTTGCAAGACCACGTGACATTTAATTCAAGGAAATCATTGTGCTTAGATTTAAAACCTCACTTGTTTATCAAGTTGACAAATTTTTGGTTTTAGGTTCTAGGTCCTAAAATCGGAATCAAACTAAAATCGAGGTTCTTGGTTCTGAAAATAAAAATCATTTAGAATGTAAGTAAGATCGAGCCAAATTAATTTGAAACAGTGGGTTCTGATTCAGTTTGATTAGTTCGAGTTCTTTTGACTTGATCTTGTATAGTTTATTTGTTGAGCAATTTGTGTATTAACGAAAACAGAAGAGAGCAATGGGCTTGACACTTTGCTTCTTAATGGGCTTTTCAATCAGATGTGAAAACAATAGAAAAGTTACAAATGGGGAGAGAAGTAGACCAAAACTAGCGTGTTGGAGACTTTGAGTTTGTTGAGTGATTTGATTGCATTGAATTTTGATAAGAGTAAGTTTTGAACACTATGAAAGAAATGCACACTTAAAAGAATTAACAATACATTAAACAGATACCGACTTCAAAAGTTGGAATTTTAATCTTGGTTTAGAAATATAGGCCAAGTGACAATCTAGTTCGTCTAATGTTTCTTTTTACTATATGACGCTGATAGACTTTTCCCCTTTAGTTGAGGATGTCTGATAAAGCAACAAGCACGTGTAGAGACAGGGTTGGGAACCTTGTACGGGACCCCTTTTGGTGTTGAGAATGAGTTAGCTTTCTTTGAAAATGGAATTAAATAGATTGAAAGTACGGAAAGTTGCTCAAGTAAGAAAAATGATAATGTAGTCACCTTTTTACTTTAAATAGGACTTCTTTTGTACTGACTTTTGTATGCGCCAGCTTGTCTAAATAACAATTATTTGCATATGGGACAGGTGTCTCTAGGGTTCTTGTGATTTATTGTGCGTATATTGGGAATGAGAGGTTTAGATGTGTCGTTAAGACAATCTCAATAGGCATGAAAACAATGCAAGTGTGACATTTGCATCATGATCATATTGTTAGAGTTTAGATGTGACTCGAATTCTATTGGGAGTTATATTGTAGGCAGTTGTGCCTGCTTTCGTAAGCAAGTAGTTACACGAATTAAAAACAAAAAATCGAGTCTACTCGACTCTAGTCGGCAAAATCAAGTTGACTCGACTTTAGTCGGCTCGGATTGGTAAGACCTGGGCAGCTTGAACCAAGGTGGTAAGACCTGAGCAGCTTGAGCCAAGCCTTGGTATTTCAATCGAGCTTTGGTTCAACTTGGGCCAAAAAAGCCCGAGCCATTTTTTTGCACGGGCCGTGGGCATCGGCTCAGCTCGACTCGACTCGTTTACATCCTACCATGAATTGCTCTTGAGAATTGCCTACATTGTCTTTCTATTGGTGATTGCTCTGACTCCTCTACGATATACCTCTTTATGGGGACAATCCAACCATTCCGACTTCTAATCTTTTCCTTGGTGCTTGTTAATGCATAATGATCAATATTCTAGTAAGGTACGAGATCTATTTTTCATTGGCGCTTATTATTGCAATCCTTCCACTCCTATTAATGATTGAAATCCTAATCAAATACGGGGCATCGGTATCCGTAGACAAGCCTACTTGTCATGGAAAGCATTTTCCCATTCTTTTAGGTTTCCTTTAAAAGTTCATTTCCACTATTAAATAGCTCAAATTGTTTCCATCACAAATTTGATATAGACTTCTTCGGGAAAAAAAAAAAAAAATCTTAATCCATATCTCAAATTTATTATTAAATAATTCTCCATAATTATGTGAAATATTTTAAACAAGGGAGCATAACCATGATTAAAAAAGACTTCTTTTTTAATTACGATTTTTAAAGTGTCTGAAATTGACTTAATGATACCCTCAAATAACATTATTCAAGGTATCTTTGTAAGTGGAGTTTTCTAACACAGGTGTTATATGAACATTGGCATAGTGTCAAGTCGTCTCGACTAAAATTTTAATGACTTAATTGAACAAGATAGAATACAGAACACTAGATGATATTAATAAGAAAAGCATGCATTAAGTCTGAAATTATATTTATTTAATGTAATTTTCAACACCTCTTAAAATATTTTCTTTTTGAAGGCTTGCAAATTGAATTTATAGTGAACAACGATTAGATTTTAATGTAGAACCTTTACATACCCTAATAATATTTAAAGTTATTTTATCTAAAACTTTAAGTAATTGAACTAGCTTGTTTAACCTAAAATAATTACATGGAAAACAATTAGTTTGTTTCTCATTAGAAAATTGATAAAATTATGCAAGTTGTCAGTTCATTTTCATGTCGTTAGATACAGTGTATGCTTTACTGAAGACAGGAACGCACGGTCAAAACAAAGATCAAAAAAGGGCGGGGGTGGGGCCGGGGGTAATTTATGGTGTAGAAGTCAACGTTTTGCCATTAGTTTGTTATCAAGATGTGCATGCATTAAAAATTTATAATTAAAATTCCAAAAGATACACTGCTAGATAACGTGTCAAAACGGACGAACTGTTTTCATTACAAGACTGCGACATTTATTATCTTTCTTGAATTCCATTCCGTGTTAAAGAAATTAAAGTGGTACCGAATCTACCGATGACTATTAATAGTAGTATAAAATTTTTCGAGCAAATTTGTGTTGCTACACTTTCTTCTTGGCTTAAGATTGTGACGATCCATATCGATGACAATGGCTAAAGATGCTCGTGGATTTGCAATGGAAATCTCATGTATCCACGGTTCAATAATTTGTTGCAATTTTTTAGGACCATTAAAAAAGGGTCATGACTTGATTGTAGAAAGCTATGTTGTGTGTGTTATGAGGTAGACAAGTGGAACTATTCGAAAGGATACTAGAGTAGATAGTACACAACTCGAGGGCACAAGCAAGACGATAGTGGTGGCAATCGAGCCAAGCGGCTCGATCGCTCGACTTGTACTTAACAGCCCACGAGCCACTCGAGTTCGTCTTTTTGTTGTGAGGTAGACAAGTGGAACTATTCGAAAGGAGACTAGAGTAGATAGTACACAACTCGAGGGCACAAGCATGACGATAGTGGTGGCAATCGAGCCAAGCGGTTCGTCAGTTCGGCCGCTCGACTTGTACTTAGCAGCCCACGAGCCACTCGACCTCGTCAGAAGACGAGCCCGAGCCCGAGTACGAGCCAGCCTACTCGGCTCGTACTGTTCACGAGCAGCTCGACGAACCCACAAGCCGCTCAGCTCGTGGGCTCGCCCTTTCAGATAATAAAGAATAATAATATAAAAAATTACCTTATTCAGTGAACAAAACGGTCACTGAATTCACACTAATTTTCAGATTCAGTGACCGTTCTGGTCTCACTAATTTTCAGTGACCAAACGGTCACTGAATTTTTTTATTTTTATTTATTTATTTTTTTCTATAAATACACATCCCTTAATCAACATTTTTTCCCACCAAT
>CAIGRB010031608.1:8050-32198 GCA_903798255.1 Fraxinus quadrangulata | reverse complement strand
AAATCAATTCTGATTTTATTTCTTTTCCAAAAATTATTCTCTACTCCCTGCATTATTCATATTTTGCTATCCAGCCTTGAAAAATAATTTTCGTGCATTTTAATCCTCCAACTTTTAGAGGGATACAAAAAGTGAGTAGGTTCGTCGAGTCTTATAATTTGTAGTGCTACTATTACAAGTCGAGGTCGTTGTATTTTGAGAGACGAGTGCCAGAATACTGTCACACCAGTGCAAGACATTATCCTATTAAAGAAAAGTAGTCGAACTCTTGCCTCGACCATTATTATTTACTTTTTCACGCTGTTATTTTGTCCAAGTCATTTCGTAGTAATATTATTACTTGCCAACTTCTAACAAAGAAAAGTCTTCGTCCTTGTCCACTCCATGTCCAAGGTTGCCATCAAAACACCCCAGCCGACTTTAAAACCTCAGGCTAAAAGCCTTGTACTGAGGTCTGGGTTAGGCCTCGACATGGGTTGCTGCGACCTCCTTCTTGAGATACTTAGCCAATCTCACGTAAGCTCCCTCGTGATCATGAACCACAGTGATGACCGTAAACCCGAACCCGACCTTTGTGGCCCGATGTGATCCGACCCACTTGAGCCCACCTACGAGGTTGAGGTTTAAATAAGTTCGGGCCTAGTAATAGGTCTGGCCATTTGTCCCTAGCCCACTTACCTTCCTTGACCTTGACGTACGACCACTACAAATAGCAGTCATATTCAACCACAAACTCCCAACTTATTACAAATTCAAGTCTAACCCAAATTGTAGTGTTTCAATACAACCCAAACATCTTGTATAACAAGGATAAGTACCACAGGTGATTAAGTTCCTTTGGGATTCTATCTATAAAATATCTATAAATATATGACCCTATCTCATTATTCAGGTATGCTTTAAAATTATATTCTAGCATATAGCCACACGCATAAAATTCCTCATCTGACTTAAGCATCAGAGGGCGATGAGGACACACCTCGATGCCTTTGTTTCAGGTACCGAATGATCACGTTCGTGCTCATCAGCAGTCGTCAAGTTCAGAGCCAGGTACGATTTTTGGTAGCATCATTGACGCCATCTGTGGGAAACGCTACCAGAAGCCACGGTTAATACACGTTCAGGACATCTCAAAGCGAGCTCATCCGCTTCCAACTAGCCCCTACCAGCGATTATCCGGGTCCCCATGAGGTATCATCAGGAGGACCACAATACCCGTCGACAATAGTCGCTCCCGGAGCGTTTGAGGAACTCCGACAACAGGTAGCCGCATTGACCCAGCTACTATAATAGATAAGTACACCCCCGCACCATCTCTACATAGTGGTCTTATTGCAGACGATTTAGCTCCCGGCCCCAGTCATGTTGAGGCCGAAACCTCAGATGCACCGCATGTCCCCATAGGTTCAAGATCGATTACTATGGACTCAGTCGACCTGGTAAGGATCATCCAGGAGGGGATCACTGCTGGAATGCTTCAGAAGTCCCATGCAACAACTGGTTTCACCCCTAACACACCTTTCATCTCGGAAGTCTTATCATACCCCTACCGAACCGGTTTAAGTACCCTCGAGTGAAGGAATACGATGGGACAATCGACCCCATCAATCATCTCAACATATATACAGATATCATAAACTTACAGGTCACACCCGACACCGTAATATACAAGGCCTTTTCTCAGACACTCACAAACGCGGCCAGGGATTGGTTTTCCACTTTGGAGCCCAACTCCATATCCTCTTTTTCCGACTTGACTGACAAGTTCTCCACCTTTTTTGCGAATAGTAAGCTCATCAGGAAGACAGCTGGGTCGCTCATGCAGATACGACATGGACCCAATGAGACACTTCGCGGTTTCATGACAAAGTTCAATAAGGAAAGATTAATGATTCCGGATCTACACATCACAGCGACAGTCTCTGCTCTGACGTATGTCGTAAGATGTGAGGCGTTTAAGATGTCACTGTCAAAGACCCCTCCCAAGTCAATAATCCACTTACTTACTCGGGTTGAGAAATACATTAACATGGAGGAGACTATGTTTCCAAGAAGAGATGCCAGGCCATCTAAGAAGATTGATCTAAAAAGGCCACATGAGTCCAACCAACGCCCAGATCCTTTCAGAAGTAAACCAAGGCAAGACCCATCTTCAACACCATTCACTCGTTTAAACACAACCAGGTCCAACATTTTGATGGAGATAAAAGACCTTAAAGAGCTGAAGTGGCCTCTTAGACTGTGGGCTCCTCCTGAGGCCCGCTATAAAAGCAAGTACTACGACTTTCACCGAGATCATGGACATATGACTGAAAGGTGCTTCGTCCTAAAGAGGGAGATAGAAGGTCTCATCAAGAAGGGTTTCTAGGAGCCTACGTCAGTAATGACAAATGTCAATTGAATGGCCAAAATAAGGTTAAGGCTCCTGAAGATAGGGGAGATAAGCAACCAACAGTAGGAACTATCAATGTCACTGTTGGAGGGACTGTATCAGGAGGGGACTCCAACAGTGGGCGTAAGCAGTACTCAAGGCAATATTCCTCGATCTCGAGCATGGAACTAGGTAGTGTAGAGGACATCACATTCGGATCTAAGGACTTAGAGGGCGTGTCTTTTCCTCATGACGACACCCTGGTCATATCGACAATCATTGCTAATTTCGAGGTAAGGAGAATTCTGGTGGACAATGGGAGCGCGGCTAACGTGTTATCACATGAGGGTTTCACTCAGATGGGTATTACAATTGAGTAACTCAAGCTAGTCAGAACCCCCATTCAAGGTTTCGGGGGTGGTATTGTTATTCCAGAAGGCATCGTGGGGTTACCTCTTACGTTAGGATTAGAGAGGAGGCAAGTTACGCAAATCACAACCTTTCAAGTAGGTCTTGCTCCTATGGCCTACAACACCATACTTGGAAGACCCTTACTGAATAGGATAAAGGTGATTGTCTTAACTTTTCACTTGTTAGTAAAGTTTCCTACCGGTAATGGGGTCAGGGCAGTTCGAGGAAATCAAACTGTAGCAAGATAGTGCTATGTTATCAGTGTCCGTGAGATTAAGACAGACGTCATGCAGAGAGGCTCGCTCTGGTAGAAGAGATGGATAAGGTCGAGCTCGTGCCCGGAAGGAAAATAACCATCGGTCGAGATCTCGATGCAACGACTAAGGCCCAACTTATTAGTTGTATGTCCCTCAACATTGATGTATTTGCCTGGAATGTTGAAGACATGCCCGAAATTGACCCTGAAAGTGGCAGTGCACAAACTTAACATAAATCCAGATGCAAAACCAGTGAAGTAAAGGAGGAGGCAGTTTGCGCTAGAACGGTGGGAAGCCATACGAAAAGAAATTGCAAAGCTCCTTAACGCGAGATTTATTCGGAAAGTCCAGTATCTTGTTAATGTTGTTCTTGTTAAGAAAGCTAATGAGAAGTGGTGGCTCTGCATCGACTTCATAGACCTAAACAAAGCATGCCCCAAGGACAGTTATCCCCTACCTTGAATCAATATTCTTGTGGATAACACCACTGGTCATGAATTATACAGTTTTCTGGATGCCTTCTCTGGGTATCATCAGATTCTTATGTCAAAAGAAGATTAAGAGAAGATTTCGTTTATGGCTGACTTAGCCATTTACTGTTACAGAGTCATGCCATTCGGTTTGAAGAATGCAGGAGCTACGTATCAAAGACTCGTTAACAAGGTCTTTGCCAATCTGATAGGTAAGAACATTGAAGCATACATAGGCGACATGGTCGTTAAAAGTAAACGTGTGGATCATCATATCTCCGACCTTGAGGAGGTCTTTACAACTCTATGAAAATATAAGATGAAGCTGAACCCTACGAAATGTGCATTTGGAGTGCCATCTGACAAGTTCTTAGGATTCATAATCACACATAGGGGGATAGAGGCCAACCCTGACAAGATCCAAGCCTTGGTATCTATGGAATCCCCGAATTACAAGAAAGATATTAGAAGTTAACAGGTTGGGTTGCGGCTTTGAACAGATTCGTATCCCGAGCGGCAGACAAGTGTTTCCCATTTTTCAAAATACTAAGGGGTAACCGAAGTTTTAACTGGAATGAGGACTGTAATTTAGCCTTTCAGGAACTGAAGCAGACATTAGCAGCACCTCCAGTTCTTACCAAGCCAGAACCCGACGATTCGTTGCTATTATACTTGGCCGTTTCTGAGAACGCGATAACTGGGATGCTGGTGAAGGAAATTGGAAAGGTCCAGTGACCTATCTACTTTGTGAGCAAAGTGCTCCTGGATGCAAAAACTCGGTACACATTGGCCGAACAACTCGCGCTTGCTTTGGTTGTAACTGCTCGAAAATTACGTCAATACTTCCAAGCACATCCCATTACCGTGCTCACTAATCAACCACTTAGGCACATACTACAAAAACCAGACGTTTCGGGAAGACTACTCAAATAGGCGATTGAACTTGGTGAATTTGACATAGAGTTCAAACCACATCCTGCGATCAAGGCACAAGCCTTGGCTGACTTCATTGCAGAATTGACCCATAGACCTCTGGGGCCACAAGAGAAAAACCGAACAAGACTTTTGAGAGTTGGGAAATTTTTGTAGATGGAGCATCAAATAGTTCGGGATCGGATGCCGGAATAATCATCACTAACCTGAGCAAAACTACTGAGATCCAATGTGCACTCAGGTTTGAATTTGAAGCAACCAATAATGAGGCAGAGTACGAAGCTGTCATTTTAGCCTTAGAACTTACATGCAGCCTTGAGCTTGATCATGTCAAAGTTTTCAGTGACAACCTTGAGCTTGATCATGTCAAAGTTTTCAGTGACTCCCAATTTGTGGTTGGCCAGGTTGAAGGAACTTTTGAGAGAAAATATGAGAATATGAGCATGTATTGTTTAAGGGTGTATGACCTTCAGAAACGATTTAAAAGCTGTGAGATCAACAAAATTGCTAGACCTGAAAATGCGAAGGCCGACTCACTATCTAGACTAATGTTAGTGATGTCAATAGGTCGAGTCGAGCCACTCGACCTGAGCTCGTGCTCATTACTAATGGATAGAGCTCGGCTCGGCCCACGTGCTCTTGGTTCACGAGCCGAGCTCGCCTAATTTTATATTATTATTTTTTTAAAACTATACCTAGACCTTAAAGAAAGAAAAAATTGGACTAGCTGTTCGTCAGGCTCGACTCGCCTAGCGAGCCAGCCTACTCGGCTCATGCTCGGGCTAGTCTTTTTAACGAGCCCGAGTAGTTCGTGGCTCATTTTTTACGAGCCGCTCGGCTCGATTGTCACATCTAACTAATGTTCATGGGGATAGATGGATTGGACAAAACGGTACATATCAAGATGGTGACCGAACCTAGCATCAATTAAGGGACGAGCATCATGGACATTGATCATGAACCCTCTTGGATGGATCCAATGTTAGAGTATTTGAATAATGGGAGCCTACCACCTAACCTCAGAGAAGCAAGAAGCATCAAGAATAGAGCATCAATGTACTGCATTATTGGAGGAGTCTTGTTTCCCAGGAGTTTTACTCTACCCTACCTCAGATGTCTCAAACCCTCTGAGTCCATCCAAGCCTTGGTAGAAGTTCACGAAGGTATCTGTGGGAATCATCAAGGAGCACCTGCGCTCGCCTACAAGATGATAAGATACGGATATTATTGGCCCAACATGAAGAAGGATGCAACGAACTATGTGAAGAGGTGTGATAAGTGCCAGAGGTTCGGCAACATGATACATACACCCGCTAAGGAACTAACCTCCATCCCCTGTGCCACCCCTTTTGAATAATGGGGAGTGGACATTCTTGGACCTTTTCTTTTGGCAAGAGGTCAAGTGAAATTTGTTGCTGTAGTGGTGGAATACTTCACTAAGTGGGTAGAAACTGAGCCCTTGGCAATCATCTCAGAACCCAAGCTCAGATCATTTGTCTGGAAATCCATTGTGTATAGGCTCGGGATACCGAAGGTGCTAATAACGGACAATGGAAGGCAATTTGATAACTCACAATTTAGAAGCTTTTACACCAATCTCGGAATTGACCATCGCCTGACTTCGATCTTACACCCTCAGAGTAACGGTCTTATGGAAGTAACTAATCTCATTATATTGTAAGACCTTCTAACAAGGATTGGTGATGCCAAAGGAAGCTGGCCAGATGAACTGCCTGACATACTTTGGACATACAGAACTTCTCATAAGACAGCAACAGGTGAAACCCTTTTATGCTAGCTTTTGGCGTGAAGGCCATGATATCGATTGAGGTCGGCCTCCCAACACAAAGAAGGATTGAGCCCCAAGTTGAGGGTCAAACTACGGAGCACCTTGATCTACTTGAGGAAGTTTGAGAACAAGTCTCACTGAGGGCCGCAAGTTATCAAAACAAAACAGCAAGGCACTTCAACACTAAGGTCAGGGCAACAAGGTTCAGAGTTGGTGATTTGATCCTTAGGAAAGCAGCTGCGGCTGGACATCCTTCAGGGAAGCTAGGACCGGCGTGGAAAGGGCCCTTCGAGGTTATACGAAAATTAAGAGGTGGTGCATACAACCTGAAGGATACATCGGGAAGACCATTCCCAAGGTCATAGAACGCTGAGAACTTGAAGATTTATTACAAGTAGCTGGTTAAACAACCAGGTACTTGGGTAGTTTGGTTTTCTGTTTAGGATGTTTTTCTCTTTATTTTTTGTTTTGTTTTTGTTCGGGCTTGCATGCTCTCAAACAGTTTAGTCTTCAGTTATGACTTATGTACTTTTCACTATTTCATTATTTGAAATTCATTCGATAACACAAAATCGTCCCAAACAATTGGCATAAGGTCGTGCTCCGCGCATGCAGCTAGTACAATTTAAACTGGCATAAGGTCGTGCTCCTCGCATGTAACTAGTACAACAATTTAAACTGGCATAAGGCCATACTCTACGCATGCAGCTAGTACAATTTAAACTGGCATAAGGTCGTGCTCCGCGCATGCAGCTATTACAATTTAAACTGGCATAAGGTCGTGCTCCGCTCATGCAGCTAGTACAACAGTTTAAACTGGCATAAGGCCGTACTCCACGCATGCAACTAGTACAATTTAAACTGGCACAAGGTCGTGCTCCGCGCATGCGGCTAGTACAACTTTTAAAGCTAGCATAAAGCCGTGCTCCTTGCATGCAGCTAGTACAACTCCAACCAGGATAAGGCCGCACGAAATGCATGTAGCCGATACTGAGAAGACCCCCCCGAACATATTACCACGACCTAGGGCACATAGTTTTGTCAAAAAAAAAAAATCTAAGGTCGAGATAGGGCATAACAAATGATAAGAACTCGAGCTGACCGATCAACCAATCACTAGTCCAATAAATCGGTCGAGCTCGTTTGGCCGAACTGTTCAAGTAAAACGCTCGAATTAACTACCCTCACTACCACTACTCGACATTACTAACTATAAACAAATAACTTAAAAGCTCGAGCACTTACCTCTTAAAATTGGTCGCTCACAAACCCTTTAAAGCCCCAACCTCGATCTGCTTTTACAGAGATTTGAGAGTGAAAAAGTGAAAAACGAGGGGTGAAAAAGGGGCTATTTATAGGGGTTAGAGGAAGGTCAAAAGTCTCACAATCCTGACCCTTGAGGGAGCCACGTGTGCTTCATCCAAGGTCACACCCCTTCCATCTACACGTGTTTGACACATGACAGCACAGCTATCACGGACAACGGCCTAATAAGTTCGACCCTATCCGATTACTCTTTGGTGCATCATGACCCTCGGCTCGAAGATAACGCTTTCAGCTGCGGCCCAGATGCACGGGAGCCTGTGATGACCGTAAATCCAAACCCGACCTTTGTGGCCCGATGTGATCCGACCCACTTGAGCCCACCTACGAGGTCGAGGTTTAAATAAGTTCGGGCCTAGTAATAGGTCGGGCCATTTGTCCCTAGCCAACTTACCTTCCTTGACCTTGACGTATGACCACTACAAATAGTAGTCCTATTCAACCACAAACTCCCAACTTATTACAAATTCAAGTATAACCCAAATTGCAGCGTTCTAATGCAACCTAAACATCCTGTATAACAAGGATAAGTGCCACAGGTGATTAAGTTCCTTTGGGATTCTATCTATAAAAATATCTATAAATATATGACACCATCTCATTATTCAGGTACGGTTTAAAATTATATTCCAACATATAGCCTCACGCATAAAATTCCTCATCTGACTTAAGCATCGGAGGGGCGATGAGAACACACATCGACGCCTTTGTTTCAAGTATCGGAGGATCACGTTCGTACTCATCAGCAGTCGTCAAGCTCGAAGTCGATACAATTTTTGGTAGCATCACACGGGCTCCCAAGACTCGGGGAGAGATCGAGCCTCCGTGATATCATCATCCTATTTCGACTCTCTTATTGATGTCTTATTGCTCCTCAACCAACACGAAACATCTCTATCACATTTAGGACATGAAATTGTATTAGGACTCCTAGTTACACTATTGACCATATAGCATTGCACTTATTCTGCTTACTAACTTGAGCAGCGGAGAGACGAACACCTTGACAATCTTTGTTTTAGATACAAGAAAGTTGAATTTGTGATCTCCTTGTGACTTATTCCAAAATTGAGCTCGAGTAATCTTATGTACGAAATTTTGTAGCACGAGGGCCCACTTTCTTCCCATAAATGAATCACTCTTAAAACAGGTGGTTTTCGAATATCAGCAAATCCCAATTATGAATGAACAAAAATTTGAAGAACTTCAACGTGTAGTCAAGAATGTAGGCTTACATCGGGTACTGTGTTTATGTGAAGAAAGAGACATGTCAAAGAGATGTAGACAAAAGAAACGGACGAGCTTACAACATTGAAATATCAAAAATTGAGTAGACAAAAAGTGACCTAAACCCACTAAAAAGGATGACAAATATCACGAACAAATACTACAAGACAAAGCTGCAAAAGAGTGAATTAAGGAAGTATGCAGCCTACTAAATACCAAAATGCCTTTCTGCCTTTTGTTTGTGTTTATTATTTATGTGTCCGTGAAGAATAATATGTAAAAGACAAGACATATCTTGTCATGGCCATCGACAAGTACGGTTCCATCCGAATATAATAACACTTGTTTTTTGATTCCTGTGTGTGTCCAACGGTTTTCATTCATATACCACATACTCTCTGCTCTAATTTTACCCTTTTATTCTAAAAATAGAAAAGTAAAATAAAATAAAATAATAATTGCCCTTATATTCTTTCATCTTTTGCCAACCATGTTAGTCAACAGTGACATTGTTTGTCAACTTTTGGGAAAGAATAAAAAGAAGAATATCTCAGCCTACAGAAGAAATATCCTCATCTAGTGAACTCTATATTGTTTTCTCAAGAAGTTATATTTTAATGGGGGAAAAAAAAAAAAACTAATTTAGGAGGCAAACATCTTGCCTAAAGTCCAGTAATGGTATTGCGATATGTAAATGTTAACCTTTTCAAGATATTAGTTGCTAAATCTCGTATGCCCTCGTCATACTTTATGTTACTAGTCGTAAATTTTGTGAACTCTTCATATCCATCTTCAGTGTCCTCCTTGAAACAAGCTAATATAAATCTATAACCACGTAGGAAAATCACATCCCTTGTCAATATCTCCATATATATACCCAAATGTAGGAACAGAGACATTGGTGCCTATGCCATAACCCCCTCCCCCTCCAAAAAAGAAAAGGAAGAAGCAGTTTTTATGTGAATTTCATTTTTTTACCAGCATTGGAACAAAGTTGTTTTTGTCCGCCCTAAAAGTAGAAATTCTAATTCCAATAGAAGTGAAAGGTGAATCATCTTCAAGATTCGTGGTATATTTTTCAAGTTCCATGTTGTCGGTATACGAAAGTTTGAATTCTAGGAAAGCTTTTTTTTACCATATATTAATTAATCAATGAGAATTAATTATGTCATCAGTTTAGTCAAATAGTTCTAACAATTTCACAAACTGTGACTAATGATTAACCAATTACTGTATATGGAAATATCGTAGTAAATATAATTTCAAACATTGAACGAGGTAATAAACCCATAAAGGAAACATATACGGGCACCACAACTAAATAATCCACTATATAAGAAGAATACAATTATCTCGTATTTTTGGATGTTAGAATTATTTCTTTATAACATCAAAGAACCCTAAATATAAAACCAAAAACAAAAATAAAAACAACAAATAACTTCTTCAATTTAGTTCTTTTGATGCGTTGAGTAACGAAATCGAGCACACAATCTTGATTTATGTCATCCCTATGATTGAACCTTAATTACTCTACAAGTCAAAATCCGAACATTTTCTTATTTTCACACCGAAATGCAACTTCTATATGTGAATTCCTTCAATCACCAATTCACAATTTTTTCAGAATTCTTGCAGAGAGTTTTTTGTGCTCTTAAAAGGTGTGAAGAAAGAGAAAAATCATTACTTATCATAAGCGCAATAATAAGAATAGTAGATAAAGAATATCAACCAATATAACCCCAAGTCTGTATTATAAGGAAATTGTTTACTCTCTCTCTCCAAGTACGAAAGATTTGGTTATAATGTAATTAAAACAATTTTTTGGCTCCATATGTGAGTTATACAGTATAGGTATTAATATAGAAATACATATATAACTTATTAATATGGAAAATTTGTTAGTCACGTGTATTCTAATCAGTGCACGTACCATACGATTCAGCATGAACTCACTGAGTGACTCAGTACAGACCCACTAACTTAACCAATATTGCATGCTAAATTCCCCAAAACTTCTTCAAATTATTCGCTTTAAATAATTGAATTTGTTTTAACACTGTTCAAAAACATATTTTGCAACAATATATATCCTTTTCACTCCGTTCATTTACTCTAACATTGACTATCGTTTAATTTTTGTTTGCCATTGTTTAATCGAGTAGAGATCATTTTTCTTTTTTTGGCCATTGTTTAGTAGAGATGTATGTAAGTTCATCGAATTCTTTTTTCTGATCTTGAGTTACAGTAGTAGAAAAATAATTGTCAATAACATTTGACACTTTTTATTGTACTTAAAAGTCTTTTTATTTTTTATTGTCATATTGAAATGTCACATTTTCCATTAAAACACCCAAAACCACAAATATCTTAACGAATAATGTACATAGCACATAAGCAACCAACAAAGAGACGATGGATAAAGTCCTAAGGGTTGCAGTTATACACCCGTTTAAATTTCTAGGATTTTCGTGAGATTCGAACCTCGGTCTCAAAGGAATTGTCGAGCAATTAAGGTCAAGGTGACGATCTAACAGATATTCAAACTGACAACAAGTACAGGAATGTGCAACAACTATAAAAAAAAAAAAAATCAAATCACAATAGTATCACTAGTACAGACAAATAACCTAATTTCTAGTAGCAAACAATAGTTACTCATCACGGTAACTCTCAATCCTATTGGCCACCTCACACGATGATCAACTATTGCAGAAAATTAAAAATTTCAGCCAATTTACTAGAGTGGACCGATTTGTGGTCCGTAATTACGAAAGATACGAATTTTATTAGCAATTAATTTCAAGCAGAAAGATCCAATATTTTCCATCACAAGAGCAAGGAGTGGTCGTGAGTTGGATTGAGTCGATTTTTTCCCAACCCAAAATTAACCTAACATGATCAATTTGATCTAAAATCAAATCAACCCAGCACAATTATTGGTTTAAACCTAACCCAACCCAAACCGATCAAGTTCGAGTCGGTTTGGGTTGCGTTAGTCGGTTTGGGCCTCAACCCAATAAAAATTGAATTCGAATATTTTTTCTGAATTTAGACAATTTTTCAAAATTTAAAATTACTTGAAAACCTCCATTTTTTTAACATCTATATAAGGAATTCTTAATGAAAATAATGTATAAATAAGCTTAAAATTATATTGTATTTCTTTTTTACAATTTTTTGGAATTCATTCATTTCATCATCATGTCCTTAATTTTTATTTTATCATTAAATAACTTTGCATTTGTAATTAGTATTCATGTCAATCAGTTTATGTAAAAAAACAAATGAGCGTTTATAAATTTAATTTCTTTCTTATCGACCATTGTGTCTATTTGGTTTTTTTTTTATTTTTGATATTATTTTTTTGTTAATTTATTGGGTTGAGTTTTAATTCATAACCCAAAACCCAACCTCAAATTTGATTTTTCAGCACAACCCAACACAACTGAACATAAAAACCAACCTAAACCGATTGGCTAGGATTGGATTGATTGGGTTGAGCAATTGGGTTGGGTTTTGCCGAGCCCTAACAGGAGCCACAACCAAGCTCTGATATTACTTTATAGAGAAAAAAGATCGTCACTTATCAATCAAACAAACACAGTATGTTAAATCTAATCAATAGGTAAGTAGAAATTAATGTAACTATAGTAATAAACAATACTCCCTATCAATTTGTCTTGGGTTGATAAAAAGTGGATGTTTCGGGGCTCAGTTCAGGGATCCAAAATTACACAGTAGCACCACTCAAATCAGACCAAGAGAACCACTATTAGAACCACAAAGAAGTCAACCACAAGCTCTAAAAGGAGCATACAGATGGTGATTGTACAGGGGCCTAACGGAGCAACGACATTGGCGACACCGAGGAGACAATAAAGAAAGATTAAACCGCCGATAGAGAAAAAGGTACAAAGGGAGCAAAGCAGAAGAGTCACCCGAAGCAAAGATGGTAGAGAAGCCAAAGTCATGAAGAAGCAGCATTTGATATATCTCTCTCAAACAGGAGCCGAAGTATAGGGTGTGTTTGAGACACATTCTTTTGGAAAAATGTATTTTGGAATAATAGATTGATGGAGAATGTGTGGTTGAAAAAGAAGAAAAAGTTATTGATGCAATTGAAAATATTATTTTATTAAAAAATGTGTAGTTGAAAATGAGTAGAAAAATGAGAATAAAAAAAATAATGAGGGTCAAACAAGAGCTATGTATAATGAGTCAATATCCAAATATGTATAGGAATAAGGTTAGGGTATTAAATGGGTCGGGTTCTAATGTTGGGTTCTCAGTCCGTCTTCGATTCTTGGGTTACCAATGTAACTCTATGCCCTTTTTAAATATCATACTCAATCGCGTGCTTAAAGTCTTGAGTTAACAAGTCCTGACCATTACATCATCGGCCCTAAATTTATTTGGTATCAATAAAAACCAACAGTTAATTCTAACAGCACTTAATGCGCAAGCTTCTCAATCACAAATTTCAGTTGACGGGTAATTTTGGGATTGCAATTTCTAAAGTGATGAATTGGCCATTTTTTAATTTCAATTAGTGTCATTTTCTTTCTCTTCAAGGAGTCACATTTTGTTGGCCCAGAATGTGTTTCTTGGGCGCAGGTTGCCGTACTGCCATTATATATTTTTTTCTTTTATTTTATAATACTTGGAAGGGAATTAGGTTACCATAAAGATAATACGTTTGGAGGAAAAAACTAATATGATGTGTTTTATATAGAAATTTTGCGCTTGGGCTTTCGTATTTTTCTAAATTGTTACCATTATATCACCTTACAAGCTTATCCAGACGTGCTCCATATGTCGTATATTATTCTCAATATTTGAGGGATGGAAATTGCAATATTAAGCAATAGAATATACATTTTAGACAAAGTTTTAATTCAATTGTACGCTTAATCAGGTCCGTGACATTAGAATTCAAACAAGAAGGCATAATTATGAACATGATATTTACTGTCAAGTGTCAAGAATCACCAGGCTGAAAGAATACACCTGGAAAATGAAGCTTTATTGGTAGAAATAGCAACTGGGGATAAGAGAGAAACAGATATATATGTGCATGGTTTATTGTGAGAGCATGTGACTCGTGCACTGACAAAAGTGAAGTGAAATCCAAAATCCAACCCAACCATACGGGATAGGAGAGGAAAAAAGGGCGCTCGTGATGGCTGGAAATGCTTACTGACTGAGTCTGTATCTGAATCTGAATGCTGTCTGCCGAGAGCTGACCACTCCCGACTCAGATTTCATGCATGCTATTTGTAAAAACTCCAAATTTAGGACATACAGGAAGGACTGCTACCTCCTCTTAACCTACATCAGATTGATGCTTTGGTGCCTGCATTTTTTTGTCTCTACTCCTCCTTTTCCAGCTCTCGTCCTATAATCTTGAAAAGGACACTTCTTTAGTTGGACTAGCCAAGGGAGCAAGAGCTTAAAAACACGGGGCGAGGGATTACTTGATACAAATATCCCATGCTTGTTTAATTGTTAGATTTATAAATGGACAAATTAAGTTTTAGCTAAATGTCTGCAAAAATATACAGTATTAGACCTCTATTTGTGAAGAATTAGGATGATTCAAACCTTACTCGTGCGTTAGGCCATTTTGGTCATTACCATAAAAGGTTGGTAACCGTTGTCAATGTTGGATCGTTAGTATATGTAAATGGTTGTTTAGACAAAGAAAATATTTAAGTTTAATTCGGAGGAGTGTAATTAAACTCTAGAAATGGAAAGAAAGAAGGTAAGAAAAAGAAAATGAAGCGAAGAACAAAATTCGAGGCAAGTGAAAATACTTTCTCCTTAAGACAATATTGCCCTACAACGATGCTAACGACCTACGGTACTTGTCTTCCAAGATACAACAGATACAACTTGTAGAAGCACTTCAAACCACAAGTAATAGCAATTTATGAACGAAAATTTTCCTCTACAACAAAAATGGTTTTGGAAAAACTTTTGAAAAATAATTTGCAAGAGTTTTGATGTAATGCTCAATGTAAAATGATATGAGATGTGCAATGGATATTCAAATGGTCCTATTTATAGAAGAGGAGTTGTGAGTGAAGTGTCACGTCCTCAACTCAGCAACATTCATGAAGGGAAGCATCTCTTATTGTCACTAGTCTGTCCTTGATCTTTCTTTCGAGCGACAGTGACACCTATTCATCATAACCCCTCTCGCTTGCTTGTCACTGAACTGTCGCTCGAGCGACAATCTCATTGCTCTAGGTCACTCGAGATATGGAGTTAGGCATTTTATCCTGGTTAGTATTTCCTCTTTTCTGTCTAACTTTGAATCTCAATTTCTCATTCATCCAAAATTCGTTTTGAGATTCCAAATCTACCACAACGACATACTCGATGAGTAGAACAAGTTAATCCATTTATATTTCTAATTCAAGTATCAAATCAAGTCCGAATACTTAGTTGAAGTTGACACAAAAGTCCATTTATATTCCTAATTCGACTATCCGATCAAATCCGAATATTTAGTTTAAGTGACATAAAAGTCACTTTTCCATATGTATACTTAACTAATATTTTTTTCATTCTCTAAACTAAATTCCAACAATCCCCCACATAAATGAAAATTCGACCTTGAACATTCCTTAGCGAAATACTATCGAATTTACTTGGCTAATTGATGAACCTGATGTTTTGAATCATTCAACCGTTGGTATAAATCATGACAATAATACTCATACAGATGTCTTTCCTAAATCATTCATGGTTCTCATGACTTCATTCATTTTGACCCTAAACCACTCTTGGGTTTCATAAGTGTTTAGAAAATTTCATACTTTGAACTATTTTCATTGAGCCGACCCCACCTCACACTTACATAGGTGACCTCTTATTAAGAGTATTTTGCCCTACTCCACTTGATTTATCAAAATATAGAAATCATTAAAATGATATCTTAACCTTAAAATTTTGTAAAAATGTATTTTAATTATCATATGAATGAGTTAGGAAACATTTTCCCAAGTGCTTCATTGAATCTTCATAACTTAGTTATCCCCTTAAACCAAGATCTTGAGATCTTTAGTCAACAAGGTAGGGTTACCATTACAGAGATCCTTACGTAGTAGGCTTTAATCTCATTCCTTTCGGTAGAAAACGTACTTGATCTCTCGGTAAACCTTTCATAAGTGGATCCGCGATATTCTCCTTTGACTTCACGTAATCTATAGGGATGATATCATTAGATATCAGTTTCTTAATTGTATTGTGTCTACGACTTATATGTTTAAACCTACCATTATATATGCTGCTTTGAGCCATTCCAATAGTAGATTGAGTATCACAATGTATACTAATTGTAAGTACCTGTTTAGGCCAACATGAAATATTTTTCAAGAAGTTACGAAATCATTCTACTTCTTCTCTAGCTTTGTCCAAAACAATAAACTCTGATTCCATCGTTAATCGAGCTTACACATTTGCTTCATCGACTTCCATGATATAGTAGCTCCAAAATAGTAAATACATAACAACTAGTAGACTTAGAATCTTTTATATCAAATATTCAATTCGCATCACAATATCCTTCTAATACTGCAGGATATTTTGTGAAGTGTAATCTATAGGTTAAAGTATACTTCAAGTACCTAAAAATCCTTATTAAAGCATTCTAATGATCACAACATGGATTACTTGTAAATTTACTAAATTTATTCACAGCAAATGCTATGTCCGTACGAGTGTAGTTTGTAATATACATTAGATTGCCTATAATCTCTGAATATTTTAGTTGTGATACACATTCACCCGTATTTTTGAATAAGTGTAAACTTGTGTCAATAGTGATTTTTTGCAGGACTTTCCTTAAGTACATTATACATTTTAAGTATACTCTCAATGTAGTAAGATTGAGAAAGTATAATTTCTTCTAATATTCTAAAGATCTTAATTCCTAATATTACATCAGCCACACCCATGTCTTTCATATCAAAATATTTTGTTAACATTCTCTTAGTATTTAGCATTATATTGTAACTATTGGCCATTATTAACTTGTCGTCTACATATAGACATACAATCACGTAGGCTTTTGGTATATGTTTTATATATACACACTTGTCAAATTCGTTTATCTTAAACACATTAGACAACATTGTTTTGTCAAACTTTTGATGCCATTTTTAGGAGTTTGTTTCAATCTATACAAGGATTTAACTAGTTACAAATCGTTTGTTTGTGATTAGGATAGAGGAACCCTTCGGGTTGTTCCACATATATCTCATCTTCTAACTTATCATTTAGAAATGCTGTTTTTAAATCCATTTAACAAATCTCAAGTTTTTGTAATGCTGCAATTAACAACTTTATCGAAGAGGTTCTAGTTACGAGTGAGTAGGCATGAAAGAAGTTAAATCATTCTTTTTATGTATATCCCTTAACAACCAATCTAGCCTTATATTTGTCAATGGATCCTTCCGATTTTAGTTTTTTTTTTGAAAATTCATTTACATTCTAAAGGCTTATTTCCAGGAAGTAAATCAATTAACTCCCAAGTATGCTTTTTCATTATAGAATCTATCTCATTATTGATAATTTCTTTCCAACGTGGTGCTTCCGATGTAAACATTGCTTCATCGAAAGTTTTTGAATAATCTTCTACCATATATGATAAAAAAAAATATGGGCCAAACGAAGTATATTTTCTTGCCCTTTCATTAGGCATTGGTTCTTCCTCATTTGAAGTGTCATTTGTAGTATCATAAGTTCTTTTATTTGAACTTGTATTTTCTTGTTTTTATATAAAAAAAATATTCTCGAAGAATGATACATTGCTCGATTCAATTATTGTTTTTTCATTTACATTTTAAATTACAGATTTATGTACAAGAAAACGATATGCACTACTATTATTAGCGTATTCAAAAAATATACAACAAATCGTCTTAGGATCCATTTTCACTTGTTTAGGCTTAGGTATTTCAATATTAGCCAAACACTTCCACACTTTCAAGTATTGGTGAAAAAGAGGATGACATTTCTATAATTTATATCGAGTTTCTTCCACTTTCTTAAAGGGTGTCTTGTTAAGAATGCTATTTGCTAATAGAATAACTTCCCCCCACAAGTTCTGAGGTAGACCCGAATTTATGAACATTGAGTTCATCATCTCTTTAAGAGTCCGATTTTTTCGCTTAGCAACACTATTTGACTGGGATGAGTAAGATGTTGTTGTTTGATAAATGATTCCATGCTTAGAACAATATTTTTCAAACAGTACCCCGTATTCATCACCTTTATCACTATGAATACTTTTTATTCGTTTATCAAGTTGTTTTTCAACTTCTGTCTTATAATGTTTAAAGGCATCTAAGGATTCGTCTTTATTTCTTAGTAGAAATACATAACAATACTTTGTACAATTATCAATGAAAGTTATAAAGTATTTCTTACCATCTTTAGTTTAAACAAATTTCAATTCACATGTATCGCTATGTATTAACTCTAAAGGTGTCGTATTCCTTTGAATTGAATGAAACTGTGTTTTGGCCGACTTTGTTTCAACACATACTTCACACTTATGATTATGATCAATTTTAAGCATCGGAATTAAACACTGATTCATAAGTTTGTACACAGATTTGTAATTGACGTGTCCTAATCGCTTATGCCATAAATAAGATAACTTAAGCATATAAGTAGAATTCAAAGTTTTATTCATAATACCTTGTTTCGGTATAATTGTAAGAACGTTCAAAAATCACATAGGTATTATTTACCAACATACATCTAATTCTTAGTGAGTACAAATTTATTGGATACAAATACAAGTTTAAAGTCATTTTTGCTAAGTAGAGACTCGGATACAAGATTTTTACGAATGTCCGGTACATGTAGGAGGACAAGTTCTTTACCGGATGTCATTTTCAAAGTAATATTCCCTTATCCTTCAACTTTAGAACTTGCAGAATTTTCTATGAAGAGTTGTTCTTCATTTAATTCTTTGTAGTTAGAGAACATAATCTTGTCTGCACAAATGGGGTGGGTAGCACCAGTATCAACCCACAATTCCCTTGAATTTCCAACATTGTTACATTCAGCAATAACCGCTGAAAGATTTTGGAGTCTACCATTTTGTAGTCCAAAAACTTGCCAACAATAAAATTATTTGTTCTAGTATCATTAATCTTGTATTTCTTTTCCAACGAATCTCATAGATCATTAGCTGAGTCCATCGAATTATACACTCCATAAAGTGTATTGTCTAATTCATTTAGGATGTAAGTTTTGCAAAGGAATCCTAATACTTCTATGCATCCAATGCAATAATCGGATCACGATTATTTTCTCCTTATTGTACAGCAGGAGCTATTTCTTTTAGGAACTTTGTCAAATTCAAAGTAGCAAGATAAAACAACATCTTTTGTTGCCATCTTTTAAAATCTACACCTACAAACTTTTTCGATTTTTCCCCATGTTGGATATGAGAGTTTGATATAGGTATGGCCAAAGGTGAAACCACATGGTTCACAACATTTGTTGTTTGACTCGAAGTAGTCTCAACAGTATTCATTTCTTTTATAAACAGAAATTCAACGTACAAAATAATGAAAGAAAAAAATAGCACACAAAGGCTTAAAGATGAAAAAGAATGTCTAACAATAACCACAAACAAACTAATATTATCTTAAGTATGTTGGATCGTTAGTATATGTAAATGGTTGTTTAGACAAAGAAAATATTTAAGTTTAATTCGTAGGAACGTAATTAAACTCTAGAAATTGAAAAAAAGAATGTAAGAAAAAAGAAAATGAAGTGAAAACGAAATTTGAGCCAAGTGAAAACACTTTCTCTTTAAGACAATATGACCCCACAATAGTGCTAACGGTCTACGATATTTGTCTCCAAAATAAAACTGATACAACTTGTGGTAGAAGCACTTCAAACTACAAGTAACAGCGAACTTTGAACGAAAATTTCCCTCTATAAGAAAAATAGTCTTAGAATGACTTTTGAAGAATATTTTGCAAGAGTTTTGATGTAATGCTCAATACAAAATGATATGGGATGTATAATGGACCTCCAAAGAGTCCTATTTATAGAAGATGAGGGGTTGTGAGTGAAGTGTCACGCCTCAAATTCAACAACCTTCACGGAGGGAAGCATCGCTTGCAGTCGCTAGCATTTTGCTCGAGCGACAATAACACATATTCATCATAACCTCTTGCTTGTATGTCGCGAGACTATCGTTCATCGCAGTTATGGAGTCAGGCATTTTATTTGGTCAGTATTTCCTCTTTTCTATCCAATTTTAAATCACAATTTTTCATTCATTCGGTATTAATTTTGATATTCCAAATATACCACAACGATCTACTCGACGATCAGAACAAGTTAGTCTATTTATATTCATATTTTGACTATCGGATCAAGTTCGAATATTTGATCGAAATTGACACGAAAATCACTTTTCCTTTTTTTTTTCATTCTCTAAACCAAATTCCAACAGTGCATTGGATAGCATGCCTCGACCATTAACTATGTCCCTAGAACACTTATCATAGTTGTAGCATGTTATTCAAAGGTGTAGCATAAGTGAACTCGTCTACAGTTTACGAAAGAGTAAATAGACTCTTGAGAATTGTGCATTTGATTGACTAGTGATATTCTTGAGTCTAGCCCCTACAACAAAATCGAAGAGTTGTAGATAGAGGTGGAAATGGCTCGGCTCGGCCTGTATGCGAACGAGCCGAGCTCGTGGCTCGTTACTCGTGGGCCGAGCCGAGCTTCGGCTCACGAGCTCATATTTTTTTTAAAGATAGACCTTTAAAAAAAAGATAAACCATCCGCTTTGGACAAGCCCACGAGCCAGCCTTCTCGGCTCGTGATGAGCTCGAGCCGCCCAGGAGCCGAGGGGCCGAACCGACGAGCCACTCGGCCCATTTCCTACCACTAGTTGTAGAGTGAACTTATAGTAGGGTTGTAGCGTTCAATTCAAATGATGGATTAGGTTACCAAGTGGTTTTGCTCGGTACAATTAATATGTCACATTGATGAATAATAGTAAGCCTATGTTTGGTTCTACTAAAAAAGTGGATTAAAATTTATAAAGTCAACATTTAATTTTAATCACATATTTCATGGAACCTACAATTTTTCAAATGTACATTCTATCAACTTTTATGAACATCTAATAAAAATCTAATTCTTATCTAAATCAAACCGGAGCTAAATAAGAAAACAAAAAAGCATTTCACGAGAAACTCTTTTTTTTCATCATGTTGAGTCCACTGCATCACATGACTCAATTAATTATTATATCTATGATATCTTTCTTCCCATAGAGCTTTTCTTTTCAAAAATTATTTTCAGCACTTTGGTTGGTCTAACCTGCATGATCAATCATAATCACTTGTAGAAAGTTACTTTACAAATTCAAAGTAATTTATACTCTATTTAGATTTCATTTTTTTACCAAAAAATTACTTTTCAAAGTTAAATTTTAATTTTAAACACACGTTATGTAGAACCCACAAGTAACATTCATTTATGGATCGCTCGTTTCTAGAAAAGTAACTTTTTAATAGAAAAAATGAAACCCAAACCTTGAATACTTTGATTAGGGTGAAGCTGTAATGATTATTAGCCTTTATTCATATTATTACAGTAATCATAAATTCATAATACTTTTAAAATTAAAATGTCCATGAGAATAAGACAACATGTCAGTCCATATCTTGACATTCCGTGACCTTCAAAGCACATTACTATTAATTCCTCAGTCTTTTTCCCCCTCTATATAAAGCATGCCGCTATATGTTATGCATATAGCTCTGCGTTTGGGGAAAAAACACATACATATACACACACAGAGAAGATAGATACAGATGTCATCCAAAATGCAGAGGAGAATGGCACTGCGAAGAAAGCTTCACATTTTGAAAACTCTTACAAATTCCAAATCAGTAATACTCAGTCACACGAGTTTATATCTTGTCCTTGAACTCTATTTTTCGAACTTTTTATTTTGATTGTTGTTTTCTTGTTGCTTGTGAAGGTGAAAAAGAGTTCCATTATAATGGATGCCTTTCTCTATATCTACAAGTTGAAGCTCCAAGTAGAAGCCATCCAAAGAGAATACCAATACCTCGTAAATCATATCCAAGTATATATATATCTCTCTCACCCACACACACTATAGAGAGTTGGGTTCAAAAGTTAATCTTGTTAAGATGAGTCATCTAAATCATTCCTCATACGTTGATTAATGATTCATCTTTAATCGATGTGAGAATTATCTCTTAATCCTCACATTGTGACATGTATGGTACGCAGATTTGTACATAATTAAAAGAAATCTCCTTGGTTATCCTGTCGAGTAGTGTCTGATAGACTGATGTACCAAATATGTCCAAAGTGAGTGTTTGGTACATTATATTTGACAAAACATAATTTGAGTTTGTAGGGGTTGATTGATAAAAGTTTTTTAGCAGATTTTCATAAAAAGTTCATATAATGTGTGGTTGAAAAGTCGAAAAAGTCGAGGATCCTATAAAATATGTGTTAAAAATTAAATGTTGATCTTGATCTCAACTTTTTAAGCTTTTTCAAATAAGTATTAAAAAAGAAGTTAAAATCTTGTTTATATTATTTAACTGTCTCATCCAGTGAATATGTATGTGGGTTGTTGTTAATCTTTTCAAGATTTTGATTATATGCAATGTGCATGAATTGAACAGGAAGTGAAGGTAGAGAAGGATGGGACAAGATATGTAGTGAGGGTGACATGCAAGAAGGGAGAAGATTTGTTGGTTTCAATTATTGAAGCGTTTGAAGAAATGAATCTTAATGTCCTCGAAGCCAAAGTCACCAGCAAACACTTCTTTGGAATGGAAGCCATTGCTGAAGCTAAAGGCCATGACGTTGATTCAAGAATTTTGACTCAAACCATTCTCAATGTCATTCAAAGGCCAACTGGAAATGGGGCTATCAATTAATAGAAAACAGATGGTTCTCAGTTAAGTGTCTTGTTTTGTAATTTTGGAAATGTCACTTACTTTTTGGAGTGAAAATTGGATAAAGTGACACCACCCCGGGGGAGGCTACTTTCCCTAGAAATTTGAAAAATCACCCAAAATAGTTTGTATCTGTAGCCTATGTTATATATTCATGAAAACTCGTTAGCCCCATTGGTGTTCTTGCTCGACAGTTTCTTTACATATGGGCATAATAAACCTTAAATTTAAATTAACAAAAAAGTTAAATAGTTTACGTAACTATTATTGAATATATAAATATAAATCTAAACTTAAAACTTTAGACCGAGATATTTCAAAGCGATATCAGATGAGTGAAAAAATCTTGAATGAGTCAAAAGCCATCAACCAGCAGTCACTATCATTTGGACAAGGCATGAATATTTTTTGTTAATCTTATTTAGAAAAATTTCAAATGAGTAATTCTATATTGATTTCTCAATTTAACATTAGAGAAAATTTATAAAATATCAAGATAATTCACAATTTGAGTGAATTTTGTTACAGCTGACAGAGTGACCCGTGAATTTTCGTCCTTCGCTTATGATTGATGATTTTGTTTGTTAATCCAATTGTATTCCAAATTGTTTCTTCGGCTGTAAACAGCTATTTTGTTTGTTTGCGGCTACCTTTCAAGATACATTTTCAAATTTTACAAACTTAAGGATAAATTTCAAAAATCGGGTCATAAAAAAAAATATAAAAATAATTTAATTAAATTTATTATTCCTTAATTAAAGAAAACTGAAATGGTGATATGTTATAGTCGATTTTCAAATCTCCATTCAGCTGAATTGATACAGCATCACCGATCACCTCCCAAAGATGGACGCAAACCCCCAATCAAACTCTCATAAATTCGTACTCATTCAGTCACAATTCTGTCATGTTCTTCATATTGACGGGATGAATTTTTGGTTTGAAGTCAAATTCTTGAGCCTACATTATATGTCGTCATCATGCATTTAGCCTACAGATTTACAACTTCTGGTTTGGAGTCACAGTTACAGAGCACTGGTTTGAAACACAAAGCACTGATTTCCTTCCTGGATCATAACGATTGGAGTAGAAAAAATGCTCCTGTGAACAATTCTAATTAATTGATTTCATATAGATATGTCATTTGTGAATGTCACAAAGTCGCAGATTGGGTGTTATTGAGGTGCAATCAATGTGATTTGAATGTATTATGTTAGGTTTTTGGTGTAATTGGCAAAAATATGTGAACAAAATAGACTAAATTTAATATGTTGTAAAAGTCAAGGAGGAAGTTGCAAATAGTAGAAATTGAGTTATATTAGGTATATGGTTCGAGAATGGAAAAAAAAAAAAAAAAAAAAAAAAAA
>CAIGRB010031594.1:44953-56691 GCA_903798255.1 Fraxinus quadrangulata | reverse complement strand
GCCCTCTTTAAGGCGTAAAAGAAGAGATGTCTTATTTTTCAATTCGAAGGTTATATTTTTGAGTGGCAAAAAGATTAAGCTTAATACTTCGTCCAGGAGTCTCATGGGGATATTTGATCTTCAATTTTTGGTTTTTGAGTACAGTGGTTAATAGGCTTGTTTTTTATGCTTGTAACTTGTGATTTTGCCTTTTAGGTGGCCTCTCATGGGCTTGATCGAAATTCAAAGGTGCTTCGGCAAACTACAACTGGTTCTTTTTCCATGTTTTAGCTTCAAAATATGTAATAGAAAAGATTTGAACGAGGTCTGGTTTCAATCTTGGTTTTAGCCACTGTTTTTATTGTATTTTTTGGCATTTATTTCTCTCCAGAGTTTCTACTTGTATTTTCATTGGGGGTAACTTATACTGCAGGCAGAATAACACTTCGAATCTTGGTTGAAATGGCAAGAAATATGCTATTGTCCATATAATCAACTTCTGGATTTGACGTATCAGAGGCAGCACCCATCAATTAAATGTACAATTCTTGTTGCAGTTAGGTTGCTATTTGTTTCTATGGTGGTGGTGGTGGTTTTTGTGTGGTCTGTTGTTCAGAGTATTGGATGTTGATTTTTCTGTGTAGCTTATGCTTCACTAATAGTATTTCTTACAAATAAGATCTTTATGCAGGAAAATCATGAGGTGTTGCAAATTCTTTTGTCGATTTATTTGAAATTTAATCATTTGGTCGGAGTTGGTCTGACTCTTTCTTAAACACCCTGTTTCCCATGTTACAACTGAGATAACACGTGAGACAGACATGATGAACAATAAGTTACAGTTACTATTTACAGATGAACTACTTTTGGTCATATATTTTAAATTTGTGGTACGTATTATGTTCTTGACAATGGGTTAAAGAGTGTTTATTTGCTTTAGATAATTAATATAGACCCCAGAAAAGCAATTTCTGGACACTATTGACATAGCCCTTTTTTCTCCTGAATCACTGGGTCATACATGTCAACTTGTGTTGGCACTCTGATTTTGGCACCTTAATTGACACTCATATCCAGCGTTTCCTTTGTAGCATGTCAGCACTGTGATTTCGAGATTTGGTTATCCAATTTTCTTTAATTTTAGCCTCTCTCATTTGCCATGTTATGACAGCTTTTCTCCCCTTCCCCTGAAACATTCACTTCTCTTTTTTCTGAAATTGTATTTGGTCACATGTATCTTGAGTTTTTTCTCTCGTTTGTTTGGATCTTTATCTCATGATTATCTACGTCCCTCAGGTTATATGGACTGGCTTAGTAGTCCTTAATGGCATTGGTTCTTTGATGAGCTGCTTTTTTCCTCTCACCGAGTGCCCAATATATAGTTCATTGTATGAGTTGTAAAAAAATGATTGGTTCGTTTTTTACTGCATTTGGTTATATGGTACTCCCAGATTACTATGATGTAGATAACAAAACCAGCTCTACGGCTTGTTAATGGCGTATAATATTTTGTACTTAATTTCTGTCTTGTGGATCCTACCTCGTGTACGATAATCTGCTTTAATTGCATTGAAAAAGATGTTCTATTTTAAAAGAATAATGCCGCATAGCACCACCAGTGATGTTAGAACATCAATCTTAAGTTGCCGTACTTGATAGGTATAAATAAATGAATTATGTAACTTTGATTTTAAAAGAATTTATCATTTAACATCATTTAATCATAAATTAGGTGAGTGTTTTAACACTAATGAGTAATGAGGCTCAATAACCTTGCTCATTTTGAAAAGGATACTGATTCTAGAAGCGGCTGACTCGTGGCACAATCTTGTTAATGTCACTTGTTACTTTCTAATAATTCTTATTTGGAAGGTAATAAGTATTTATTAATTATTTATTTCTTTAAAATGATAGTACTGCCCAAGCCCTCGACCCGTGTGTGGGCAGTGGTGGCGTGCGTGTTGTGGGCTTTGATCCAAACCCACCAATCTACAAATCGCAAGTTTCCAACTTGAGATACTTAAAGTGAGCATCTAATTTTCCAACCAATTTCCATCTTCAACTATATTCCAAGTTCAAGCAGTTCACTTTGACTTTAATTCTTCACAATTATTTTTGAAAAACAAATATACTAAGTTAATCACTCGTGGAGTAGAATATATTTGGCCAAAGAACTCTCATATCTAACTCATGAATCCTGCTTAAGTAATTGGTAAAAACCAACTTACATAACCCAATTTCCAACAATATCTACTTTTAACATTTCTAGTAATATTTTTGTTCAAGACATCTCCTGTGGATTTTTGAAAAAATAACGTACTCTCTTCATTTTAATGAAGTACATTTCAATGACAATTCCACTAGTGACTTTTCTGGCTTTACCCTATGCCCAAGTTTAAAAGTACCTTTTTTAAGCTTACCAAGAACATGCTCCAAGTGTGGTGTTTAGTTGAATTACTTGAATTCGGTAAATCGATTTCTAAGGTTCGCCTGGCATCTCATCTCGGGACAGCTCATTTACATACAATGAAAAGATCAGTCTGATTAACGAAGAAATTATAAGATTTCAAAGCAATTTCTCCCAAAATTGAGATGTATATTGAACAATTTTACGCCCCTCGTACTTAGATCAAAAGTTAGAATCAATAAGAACAATAGGAGAATGCAATACATGCTATCAAACTTTAATTTTATTAAATTAAATAAGCTCTCAAGTCTCAACCTAAGTAAGTTTTGAAAGAACAAGATCGTGTATTTCAAAAACTATGCTATGAATATAAAAACATTCCTATTTCCATTTATAAGGAGGTTTCTGTACAAATCAATTGAAGCTTGATGAAACCTAGCATGCCCGGTGCTTTTACCGAGAGGCTAAGAAGGTAAAAGTGAAGAAGTACCAAACATGAACTCCAGTTTGTCTTCAAGAACGAGATTGTATGCTTCTGGTAGTTGATAACTTATTATAAGTCCTATCTTGAACGCATCAATTCTTCACTTCTAATCAGTTCAGCTGTCATTTCTACAAGTTCTTGACCAAATTTAGCAATTTCCAACCCTTGTTGGCTGATCATACACAAAACAAAAACAATAAATGGAGTAAATAACGATTGTTGATAAGAGATCAGCAACAGGATAATGTCATTATTTTTTTATAAAAAGGAAAAAAAATCAGTTAGCTGTGCTGAGTGCAGGACGATACTTACATTTCCATTCTCATTCATAACCCTTTTTGACGTGTATAGACGAACTTTGTTACAGGAGGGATTCCTCTGACCATTGAATCATCAGACTTTATATTTTTCTCACAGCCCTCTTGCTCCATTTTAAATGCAAACTCAAGCTGCTTCTCGACAGACTTAAGAACAGAAGTCCTTTTGGATCTTAACCGATATGGAGGAGATAAATTATGGGACTTGCCATTACATGATCCAATGTAAACTTCACCAGAAAGATCTCTATGCAAACTCCTCTCTTGTGACTCCATCTCTGGACTCTTCATTTGATTATACTCACTGGTAGATTGACATGTTTCCTCGACTGCTTCACTATCTACCCGGCAATTTTTACTTGCTGGTGCAGATAACTGACTTCCAGACTTTCTTCTTCGCAATATGGATGGAGTATTAGGAAAGCTTTTGGCAGCAATTTTCAATAAAGATTCTGGAGTTTGTGTGCTAGGTGGAGTGAAGAAAGTCACGGGAGACATTATTGGACTAATGTCTGATTCAGAGTGCATTCGAGAAATATTTGGAAGATTAGAATCAATTTGTGGTGGCTCATAGTATAGTGTCCCGTATAAGGGAATATTATCATGCAATGAGGTTTCAGTTATTCTGTATTGATCAACTACACGATGTGTTCCACATCTCTCAAACTTGCATTCTATACTCGAATGGATGGGATTTACTTCTGATGGCATTGACTCAAATGTAGCACCTTCAAGATCAGCAGACTCATTTCGGGGATCACTAGCTGATCCAGCTATATTATGAACTTCGTTAGCAGTTTCCAGATTATCCTTCCCATCTTCAATTTTACATGTATCTACAGCTCCTGATGAAACTAAGGTGGTTGAATCTGGTCCTTTATTTGCACAAACAATATCTTCTTCAATTGAAACTGTTCTATTCACAACTCTGCTGCCATTTTGGGGAACATTCTTAGCAACGGGTGGAAGGTTCCCAGTAGCCAAATAGAAATCTAACTTCTTCTTCAAAGAACTATTCCAGTGATTCTTGATTGCATTGTCAGTCCTGCACAGATTAAAGCCCATTACTGCTTGCCCATAGCAATATTCTGTCTGCAAGAAACAAGATAGCGTAACCCTTATTTCATTAAATGTCAAGCAATCATATCCTTTTCCATGAAATATAAGATAAACAAAAATATCTTTTTACTCCTATACAAGAAATGGTCAACCTGAAAGGTGCTTTGGATGTAATGGAGGAGAAAGCTGAAGAACAAATAAAAGTTCATCTCAAGCAAGTTTTATTCCATCCAACTACTTTATTAATGATCTTGAAATTTTAAATTACTTTAATCACATAGGCAGAAGAAAAGAAATAGGAAAAAGCATTCTTAAGAGTAAGATTCAGGAAGTTTGTGTTCAATTTACGACATTCAGAATCTGCACTTACATCCACAAACCTACATGTTATGGAGACAAAATTCACTCATCCGCTTCCAACAGCAGCACCGTAGTCCAAAATGAATAAAGTTCGATTATTTTCACATTGGGAACTTCATTATGTTGTAGCTAATAGCAAATAACACTTTGAAAAGAAAGTGTGTCTATACATATTCATCCCCTTTCTGACAGCTTAAACTTTTATATTATGTGATTCAATGTGATACAAGATATCCATTTATGAAAATTGTGTACATGTAAGGAAAAACAATTATACCAAACTCGTCCACCACTCTACAATACCATATTTCTGTGTAAGTGGGACATCCAAACACCAATGCGATGAATGCAACAAACTAGTAAGCAAATCAAAAGTTAAAAGCATCAAAATGGTGGCAACTTAGAATTGACTTAAAAAACATTTCCACCTCGGTAAAATATGTTGAAAATGCTTCTTTATGGCATAACATCAATTCATGGAAAAATGAAAGGGTGTTCAGGAACATCAATGGAAGGTGCAATAATTTTAAGTTTCAATCTTAACTCATCAGTAAAGAGAACCTGCGGCACAGACATGGAGCTTGAGATGAATGCCGAACTCGATTTATGAGAAAAAAAATCTCTAAAATAATTAAAAAGGGGATATTATTATGAATATACATAAAACATCAACTTAACGCATGCACAAAATATGGTGCAAATAAAGATTTAGTATCACGAAAGTAAAAAAATAAAAAATAAAGGCTTGAATGAGACAAACACTTACTAATAACTTGGAAATTACAATAAATCAATATGAGGATTCATGAAATTAAAAGGCAAAATGTAAGTCTTTTTATCCTTTGGAGAGAGAGGAGGGGTCTCCACCCCAGGCCTCCATCCATGCCTTTTAAGGCCTTTTCTTCCTCATTTTTGGATTTATATATCTATCTACAGAAAGAAACTAATCTTGTATGCTAAAATTAGATATAAATAGTAAAGGTTGTTTCATTCTGAATTTTTAACCGAGTAAGTGACCATGAAATTAGATGAAGCTTTAAGGTTAGTAGTTCCCAGATGAAAGCTGTAATGCACTCTTCCACAATCCAGGTGCGAGTTTCGTTATGTGGCCCAACAAAACAGATCTTAATTTCCTCTTACATAAAACTTTACGCATGTATAACACTACCTTCCAGGTAGTAGCTTTGCTAATTCAGCCCATTTATTCCCATGAGTCCTATGAGCACCCAGTAGAGTAAGTTCTTCTTCCAAAGTCCAAGCATCCTTCTTAATATTTGGATTCAAATGATTGTGCCACCTGAAATTTGTTAGGAAACATTTTCAACTTCAAGAACAAACAAATCAAAATAAATAACGATAAATAAAAAGAATTTCAAAAAATCACTGTCCTATAAATTACAAGACAAAAAAGGTAATGTTTACTGCATAGCAGTAAATTATCAGAAGCTTTGTCTGCATATACATATTAATAGGTAAATGCATATGTATCATGTTGAGAAACAAAGCAATAGCATCAAAATAGGGGGGCACTGAACCATCTGTAATAGTACAAATTTCAAAATCTATTGTTGCAGCCAGAACCCATGTGTGGGGTCAACTGGCCATACTGTTCTATACTATTTTTGTACACAAATGTGTGCAAGTGATTGGCCCAAAAAAGGCCCTCCAATCAATAAAATAAATGCACTTGTCAAGAAAATAAGCGAAATTATGGTGAAACAATTGATCAATCTGTCATAAATCAATTGGCACTACTGAATGTTATAATAGTGGTTATATTTTATTTACTTTTACCTCTCACGGCATTGTTTCCCAATTCGACCTGGTAATGACTGCGCTATAATAGACCATTTTGTAGGTCCATATTTAGCTACCAGTTCCACAATTTTCTCATCCTCCTGTAAATAAAGAAAGCAATATGAATTTGAAATCACCAACACAAAAAGTCATCACAACAAAGCATTTCAAATTGAAAAGGAAAATGTCAACCTCTGGAGTCCATGGACCTTTAACAAGTTCTGGATTGAGAACCTTTTGCCATCTATGCAAGCACTGTACTTCTGACCTATCTGGAAAGAATTCGGCTGCATAAATCTGAACGTTATACAGGGTACATTCTTCGAGCATGACTTAAAAGGAGAGTTGAAGTGTATCAAGATGGAATGAAAATTTTCTGACCATGGATGAATTCTGGAAATATATACTATCGGTACAACAACAATATATTTTGACCCTTTAGACAAATTTTTTTGGAAGAACTCCAATTGAATAAACCATACATTTTGAAACTTAAGAATGCAGAATGTTAAAGATGTTCCAAATTAGGCAAATAGGAGGTGTAACTCCAATGTAACACATATTTCCTATTCTTTATAAGGTTGTTCCATTCATCAATATTTGTATGGAATATAACATAATCAAACAACTGACTAAAACCAGATGTCAATAATTTCTGAGATGGCCTAGTCTATCACAGAGACAACAACAACAATAAGAATAAACAAGCCTTATTCCTGAAAAATGTGGGTTCTACTACATGAATCCTCCTTGGCCACTCCACTCTATTTGTGCTATCACAGTACAGCATATGTTGAACTAAAATGCAAACCTAGACATACTTGTATTGAACAATTTACTTATGACATCCTTAAACACCTACTGTAAGTGCCTCGATAAGTAATTTCCTTGAACAACAAACGATGTAAAATATAGAAAAGTAGTACTACAAGATTGTAAAATCAATACGAAATTGCACATCCAATTCACATGCAAGAGGTCATTGATTACAAACTATATCATGGATAAAAGAAGCAGATTAATAAATTGTACCTATTTTCTTCCAAGATTTCCCTCTGTAAGCTGCAACAGCCCTTTTTAAGGTATCATCCTACAGAAGATAATCAAGAGTTTCGTTAACCATGAGCAGAACAACATGGAAGTGATAGTTTTGGGGCAAAACAGATATAGACATATTTCCCAACAAGCACATATACGACTTGGAGAAAGGGCAGAGAATAAAGAAAATGTGATAATGAATAAGAAAACAGAAAAATTTTAATTGAGTTTCTCACATTTGTAAGTAAAACTCAAGCGACAAATAAAACTAACCAAAACAAAGACAATATCAAGTTAAAGTTGTGTACTTGTTTTAAAAAACAAGCATTTAACTCGTTTGTCATCAGTATGAAACTAAAATAATTGCCGCCCAAAATTCATTGGTATCTGCACAATAAATACACATTTCTGAAGAAAACTTATTACCTCCTCTGGTGTCCATCCTCCCTTTGCTCTTCTAATTGGACCAGTAGTTCTCCTATAAACCATATATACATCAATGAATATCAAATCATCAGCCCATGGCTTAAAAGTCATAAGAATTGTACAAAGCAAGCAGCGGTTGTCTAATGCGTTTCTAGTATATGAAGTCTATAAATGCTACATCAAAAAGTACAGGAAAAATACGTAAAGGTGTGAACTGTTATGTTAAACTGAAGAAAGCCCGTGTATACACGTGTCAAAATTTCTTAGTAAGAAGATCAATTAGCATGCAAAATATCTATAAATCTATTTCAGATGAAAGTGAGGTCATATCTTGAGAGCGAAAGAGTGAGCCAAATAAAGAAAGCAAGCACAGTTCACAGGTAATAATAGCATCTTACCATTGCGAGCATCCTGTCCAATAATATTTGTTAAATCATTCATTTACATGAGAAAACATTCCTACTATGCTTTTATTGGGTTTACTTAACGATAAATAAATATATTTCAGATACTCCTATACAAATGCCAGTTTCAAGAATGTTCACAAACATTAATACAAAATATAATGAAGAAACACAACAATCATATGACACAGTTCGAATGTGGTGCAACCTTTGATATGCAATAACCATTACTGGATAAAGCAATAGAGCACAAAGAAAAGTACATTCATTCAGCATAGAAGAGATTATACAATCAAACCAAAAGAGTAAACTTCGGTACATGGACAGAAACTAAAACTGAATTGAATCCTAATTCACAAGATACAGAAACAAATATTTAATTCAAAATGAGCATAATTATCAAGTCATTAAAACGTTACCTATGAGATGGAGATAGATTTGTGGGACTACTTATACCAGGTGACTTAAGTGCAACACTGCCACTATTCTCGGAAACAGAAGAGCTCGAAGCAGCTGTTGATTGCTTGTTATCAGGACAGACCTCTTCTGGTTTCACTTCTGCCATTTAATCCCTCAAACTGATCACACCTCCAAATCCCAGATTTCCAAGACTGAAAATTCACCAATCCAATAAATAAATATCAATTTTCAATTGCCTCTACGCGTAAAACAAAACCCTCTGACCGTACAGTAAAAAAAGAAAAAAAAAACCCGATCTTGACTAAATATTGTTAGCACGAATGATAAGATCAAGTTAACCCCAGATCTCATAAACAAGTACTGCTAATAATAATCAAAAAATCCCGAAAAAAAATAATTCTAGTTCATCAAGAGCTAGTTAAACGGAAAAAATAAGTACTTAACTTGATCAAAAACAAAGTTAAAAATTGAAGCATAAAATTGGGAAAAAAATTGAAATTCAAAATTCTTAAAAAAATAATAATAATTACGGCAACTGACCTAGTGGATTAAAACTCGAGCTCACGGATTCTAGAGCCCGAAGTAACACAAAATTTCACTTTTTAGAGAGAGAAAATTATGCGTTTCATATCGCGAAAAGACCATGTCCGTTGGATACTTGGATGTTGAAGAAAAGAAAAAAGAAATATCTATATATATATTTATTTATTTGTTTATTTGTATATAACGAATACTTGTTAGGGCGTCAGTGACGATGCCGTTTATAGGCCGTCAAGATTTGTATGAGCAAACAGAAATGGTGATTTAACGGCGGTTGACGATTGCACGTGACCGTTATTAACAAGAGTTTGAACATCAAACGGCATATTAATTACTATAGACATTGGTTAAACGCCAAATGCTTTAATGGGTCGGATCTTTCCCGGGTAATTGTGGACCGTCGATTGGGCGATCTGATATTATTCAAGTAGTAGTTTGATTGATACGATGAAATGGAACGAAATTTAAGGAGTTTTGGTAATTTTATATGAAGAACGTTATTTATAGTGAATATTATCGATAATCGTCTTACATATTAACATATATATAACAATTTGTTATTTGATATATGAGGTAATAAAAAATTATGTGTATCAAATAATAATTGTAATATATATATTACGTAGGACGACTGTCGATGATTTTCACTGTGAATGACATTTTTCTTTCACACGCTGATGTCTTTTTTAACAATATTCTCAAATACTTAAAATATGATTGGACAACAAGAAAAGTTTTGTGATTAGGCAAAGTTCAGACAATCTTCTTAGAAGATGTAACGGATACTTGGAACATGTATTAAGACTAATAGTTGTGTTTTTAAACTCTTGTTTGTTTTTTATTATTTTAAAATTATTTTTTCTATATACTTATTTTCAACCACATATTTACACAATAAAATATTCTATTAACCCAAAAAAAAATTCCTACTTTGTAATCACACATTTTTCGAAAATTCACCATTTAATGTTTTGCCCCAAAAAAGAAAAAGAAAGAAAGAAAGATCATTAAACAGGGGCTAAGTTACATATAACTAAAAATGTAGTTCGTATAAATAAGTTTTTAATTGATGAAACTTAGCTCATGTTTGACAACCATTATTTGTGAAAAATTGAGTTTTGAATAATAATTTTTATGAGAATGTGTGATTCAATAATAGAGAATAATTTTCAATTTACGTGCAGAATATTTTATTGTGTGAATGTATTGTTAAAAATGGGTATGTGAAAAAAAAATTAAAAATAATAATTGTCAAATATGAGCTAAAACATCAAGTCAATTATTTGATAATAAGGTAATAGTTACTTTTCAAAAAGTTTGGAAGTACTTAAAAGCAATGTTCTAAATGCTTCAGATCATTTTATAAATATAAACATTTTAATTATATTAGATTTCTTTAAATTATTCATTTGTCATACTTATGTAGTTAGCTTTTTTCTCATCAAGTTCGTATATTTAACCCAATCATGTACATCATCATTTGCATTATTCTTTACACTTTTCCACGTGACAATACGTCATTGGACAGTTTAATAAATAAATAATTTTTCCTTCAATCCCTTTTTGAACAACACATCAAACGTCAAAAAGAATGTACACTTCGAGTGTACATTTAGCTTTTTTTTATTTAACCTTCATTGACTAATCATTCTTTTCTTAATCACAATTTTTTGTCCAAAAATATTGTTAGCATACTTTAAAATGAGAAACAAATACTTTTTCATAATTCTTTTTTTTACTTATATTTAAAAATACGAGGACAAATAAGTATTTCAATTTCATCTTAACGAATTTTTTGGATGGATTCCATCGTCAGAGACAAGTTGTGATAATTTGAGAATAAGAATGCCACAAGTAATGTTAAAAATATGAATGTGATAATCAATAAACGTTAAAGACCTTTATTTCAATTGAAATGTGGTGCAGTTATTAAAAATTGTGGTACTTACAAAGTTTTACATATGTAAATATCCATAACAAAGTTAGGTTGCAAATAAACGACTAATAATAATAACACAATGCATGAAATATGTAAAAGCTAGCAAATGGAAGTCCCCCAAGGCCATGCCCCTTCTATTTGTGCTCCCTGCCTCCTTCACGTCGGTCATGCTTCTTCAAATGATTTGAACTGTCTTATGAAGTTCATTGCAGAACTAACACTGTTGTGTCATTCAGCTCCTATATGGTTTGGATAAAAAATAATTTTTATAAAAGTTGGTAAAATGTATAGTTGAAAAGTTTATAATAATTGTGAATTCTATAAAATAAATTATTTAAAATGAGTTTTAAAAAAAATAAGTTTCAATAAATGGGGGCCAACCAAGGGCTCAATATCTTAATGACGCGAACTCGGGAGCGAGATCGGCGTGGAAATCGAAATTAATTGAAATGGAATAATACATAAATCCTACATCTAAGAATTACATTTCAAAAATAACAAACTCCAAAAATCTTTTCAAAAATCAGGTGTTTAATAAATTTATTAAATATTAAAATATAATATAATA
>CAIGRB010031594.1:34138-44682 GCA_903798255.1 Fraxinus quadrangulata | reverse complement strand
AATATAATATAATATATATTAATTATTTTCACTCATGTCACCTCACACATCCCATCATATCACTCCACTACACCACCTTCCCCCCACATCTCCACTGGAGACGACTATCGGCTCCGACGGCCACTCCAGCAACTGTTCCGACGATCACCCCGGTGGCCGCTCTAGTGACTTTCCGTCGATCAGTTCGGCCGCCAATCCCGACGACTATTTTGACGATCACTCTGACACCCACTCCGGTGGCTATTTGACGATCCCTCTGGCAAACTACTCCAATGACCACTCCAACGCATGCTCCGATCAACCTACCCATCCCATCCACCCACTCCCAATTTTCAAAAAAATTTCAAAATTTCAAGTCACAATCAGTCATAACGAGTCACAATTAACCGGTCACAATCGGTCACAACCAGTCACAATAAGCACATATTTGGTCACAAATGGTCACCACGAACAATCTGCACACACCACAGCATCGCACAACACCCACTACATACCGCACACACCATTGTCACCACCATACCACATATAGCACCCACTACACACCATTGCACCTAACCATTGGACATAGCACCGCACACCACCACGCCTAACCTCAACTGAACCCAACCACCACAACACACCACCGCAACCTACCGCCACTGCAACCCAAAATAGCAAGCTAAACGAACGCCCAAAATACGATACGGTATTTAGGTCAGTAGATTGAACAAGGGACTCCTACCTGAGCCTCAATCCATAACCACAACCACCACTTTCACATCAAACCCGCTGGCGATTTGACAAGTTTTCAAGCCTTGAGTCCATTGATTTGGAGAAAAATCAATTTAATCCACCAATCACAGACCTTACATTACTGAAGGTTGTCAAACTGGTTGGCATTCATCCACAAAAATTCGATCGACTGGTTGGTACTACTTTGACAGCCCACATCCACAAAAACAGTACCATCGTTCGATTAACTTTTCTAAGTCGACCCAGTCAAACTAGATGCACGAAAATGATACGTCACCTTCTTGGCACCACCATGGAGGCGGAGAACAATGTGGAGATTGGACTCCTTAGTTGATGATGGGTGTGGCTTCGAGGTGACCGGAGTTGATTATGCCATCGGTCCGTCGGAGTTGGTGTAGATGATAGAGGGAGAAGGGGGAGAGAGAGATACTGGCCAGTTTGGGAATGAATGGGGGGTGGGGGATGAAATATGTAGATTTAAATTTTTATTAATTAAAATTAATAATCATATTTACCACCTGATTTTTGAATTTTAAAGTTTATTCCCTCATTTTTGAATTGTAAATTTGAAAACTAGGATTTTGGGTAATTTTGTCTAATTGAAAACGTCGGGAAAGCTCAAATTCAGGTTTTAGACGGTCCTCAAATTATTGAATCAAGCAACCAAACAAAAACGAAATTTGAATGACCTCTTGATTACAAAACCAACGAACATCGATTTGTGAACGCCATAAAGGGTGCTCATCCTTTGATAAGTTCTAAAGTTTGAACGCTACAAATATTAAAATAATATTTGATAAGTTCGATAATATTCAATCAAGAACAATTAGAGAGAATATTCTCAATATCAATAATCATAATTCATAACTTTTTTACCATGAAATAATAACCAATTATTTATAGGACATGTCTAAAACCCTAATTATATCGGAATTAACTTACTAAAATAACAAAAGATTGCAATAAATTAGAATCCTAGTGAAATAAGGAAAATTCGAAAAAATGAAATTTTTGCACAATGCTGAAACGAACTTTTCTTAAAGCGTGGGCAAGCCTTACTGACCCGAACGGTCAAAGACTAATAGGCGGAATCTTTCGTCTTCCTTTTCTTGAATTAAGTTGCTCCAACCCGTTTTGGCTATCAACCCCATCACGAAACTTGCCCCTTGATTTGTCAACTTCTCCTATTTGAACTCTATTGCTCGAACAAGTGATTGACTGTCTTGGGTCATATCACTTAATCTTCCATTAGGTGCATCAATGGGCCAAATGAGCTTTAAACACCTAAGCTCGGCTCGTGTCGAAAAATAATGCCTGGTTCGGCTCTTTAGTTCGTTCGGACATGAGACGACTCATGAACTCACGAGTCGTCTCGTTTTTTTTAAAATAAAATATGGCTTGTGAAAAATTTTCTAACTCGACTCGATCCATAACTCCTCTAAATGAAAGCCTCAACATCCCATAGGTATAGTCAAGACGGGGAGCCGACTAACGGTTCGACCTGTTCGTTACCCCTACTTCCCATCAAGAGAGCCCCTACTTTCATGACGTAAGTTAGAGGAGGAAGAAGGAAAGAAAGAGGTAGAGGTAAAAAACAGAAATGCTATATTTTTTGAAGATGGACCAAACATTTTTTTAATGATTTTTTTTTTTGTTTTTCTAAAGCTTCTGTTTGGCATTCATTTTTAGAAATTCTTTTTTTTTTTAATTTGTTTTCAACCACATATTTGATAAAATTCACAACTTTTATCAAATTTTTAACTATATATTTTATCAACTTTTATTCAAAATTAAATTTAATTTGTACCATTTTCGACTAGTGAAGCAATAGCCTTATATCCAGTGTTCTAAAAAGCGTAAAGTGTGGTTAGACGTGAAAACGAAGTTTCAAGCTTTACGATTTTAAGCTATCTTATGCGAGGTTTAGACATTAAAAAAAACGTTTTCTTATTTTTAATATTTTTTTAAATTTTTTAATCATTTTAAAAATCATTTAATAATTAAAATAATACATATCAAACTTCTAAATTATAAAATATTATATTTACTTAATAATTTCTATCATTAGCCAATTATATTAATTTTCAAGTTTTCAAAATATAAAAGTAGAATATTTTTCATAGTTTCAATTTTCAACTATACAAGTTCTACTTAATAGATTTATACAAACTTTATAAATACTTTTGAAGTTTGCACAAAAATAGCAAGTTTTAAGATCATAATTACATAATGTCGATAGTATTATAGCTTAAATCTTAGATAAAGTCATTTACAGATAAAATCTTTAAAAAAATTGAAATTAAAGTCACATGAGAAGTTTTTTTTTTTTTTTGAAAAAAATAAAAATTAATAAGCTAAAATCAAATAAAGACTTTAAAAAAAAAGGTAAAAAACTAACAAAGCTATCCTAAGAAATACGAAAGAAATGATAGAAAAAACTCAAAACATTTAGGAATTGAAAATAAAAAAGGTTTTAAGTGCGAAGCGAGGCATTTTGTTTGAAATTCAAATTTTTTAGAACATTATTTACATTGCAGGAGATGGAACACTTTTTAGGAGTGTCCATTAGCGCCTTCCTATTGGTGGGAGGCCCAACGGCAACATGCGTCCCCATCCATAGGAGGGCGTCGAGTGTCCACGAATGTCTATTATGAATACCTCTATGAGTACAAGCACAATCCAATAAATAAATAGATTATGATATGGGTACATATCCTTCACATAAGTATGTTGCCGTCGGTTCACGCCGTATTAATAAATGGATTATGCTATCAGGTTTTCCTTTCTCGGTTCACGCCGTATTAATATTCTATAGGCAAAGTAGTGGGCCAAAGCGCAATTCAAATCTTCCAACCACTAATTCAAACTTCAAAATTCTCCTTTAACGTCCAACGGTACAAAAGTTTCATCTTCATCCTTCTCTTCCATCAAGAAATTGACAAATTTCTCCTATTTTTGAGAATTCTTCTTTCGAGATGGCAACACGAATTGGTTCTTTTGACACAACTCAAATGGAGAACCATTACACCCCGTCGAAAAATCACTCCCAGCACCAGCAACCCGGTTCAATCTCAAAGGTCAGAGTCATCATCAGAGTCCGGCCTTTCCTCCCTCATGAAGTTTCTTCAAAAAATGCCAATCCCATCTCTTGTATTTCTCTTCTTAACTCGGATTCTGAGACATCTGGTGATGAAGTTACTGTTCATCTCAAAGATCCAGAAACCAGGTAAGTCTTAAATCATATTTTTCAAGAATTCGACTTGTAATTTTTTTATTAGTGACTTGATACGAGGGTTTCTTTTCTTTTCTTTTTTGTGTAGTCGAAATGAGTGTTACAAATTGGATGCATTTTTTGGGCAAGAAGACAAGAACGTGAGCGAAATTTTTCAGAGAGAAGTGAGTCCTTTGATTCCAGGAATTTTTGAGGGCTATAATGCAACCGTTTTTGCTTACGGGGCTACTGGAAGTGGAAAGACTTACACGATGCAGGTTTCATTTCTAAACACATATGCATCAAATCTTAATTTTTACTATCTGAACCAAGAATTTGAGACTGATGTTAGTTCTCCGTAGTAAACAAGAAGAATATAATGGTATGTTCTAAGCCTAAGCATCAAAATCTTAATTTTCACTACATGAACCAAGAAGTTAAACTTTCTCTTTTAGTTTTCCCTAGAGAGAACAAGAAGAATGGTATTGTAATTCCATCTGAGAGGTTCATGTACTAATAGCAAAGAGTAACACGCACACATCTACAACTCATGATTTCAAATAATACAGATTGGTGCACATAATGAAAAGCCTGCATACACAATGTTATTTCTAGTCAGAAATTAGGATATTAAAGCCTATGAAAAAAAATAGTAAGATTTTCGTAAATCAGTTTTGTCTTTCAACGTGGTATAAGATATTGGTCCCATGAGCAGTAGGACTTTTTGTTGTGCTTCTGATGTTCGCCCAAATTTTAATCCATTCTCCACGAGCTAGCAAGACATTCAGTCTTTAAGAGGCATGTTGAGTATGAAAATGTGCTTGTCCTCTAATTACAAGTTTGAAGCTCCTATTATTTCCTACTGAAAATTGAGTTAGATTGAAAATTTACAACTCTGGTGATGCTTTGGGCTACATGCACAGAGATATTGATGAATGATTAGATCTCTCAAAGTTGGGATATGGCAAATTTTGGTGAATTTCGATGAAGATAGTGACTATGATGAAACACGTGAAATATAGATTTGCAATCCTTTTTTCTTTAACCTCAGTCCTATGGACCAGTTAAATCTTATGCTTTGTTTTTCATTGGCCGGAGGTTAGGCCAGCCATATGCCCCCTTCTAAGTCCGAACTTAATTTTCTTTTTGGGCATTAATAAATACTCCTCCATTCAGTGGTTTGGAAAATTGGAAATTAACTGAACAATCTATGATACTGATCGAATTAGTTGTTTTGTATGTAACCTCGATGATGGTGTATACATGTGCATAATGTGTTTGGAATCAATTAACTATGCAGGGCAGTGATGAGCTACCAGGTTTAATGTCACTTTCCATGTCCAATATTCTGTCTGCATGTGAGAGAACAGGAAGTACCGTTGCAATATCATACTATGAAGTGTACCTGGACCGATGTTATGATCTTTTAGAACTTAAAGAACAGGAGTTCATGGTGTGGGAAGACAAAGATGGTCATGTTCATCTTAAGGGGTTGGCTCAAGTTGAAGTTAACTCAATGTCTTCATTCCATGAGATTTTCTCTTGTGCTCTTCAGAGGCGAAAGGTTGCACGTACAGGCCTCAATGATGTATCTAGCAGGAGCCACGGGGTGCTTGTGATTACAATTTCCACCCCTTCTCGTGATAGTGTTGGAAATATGATAACTGGGAAGCTAAACCTCATTGATTTAGCAGGTTTTTTAGCTATCCATTTAACTGATTTATGGATCTCAGCAACAGTCTTTTACTCATTTTGAATCCTTTAATGTAATTTAATCAGGAAATGAAGACAACAGAAGGACTTGCAATGACGGAATTCGTCTTCAAGAAAGTTCCAAGATAAACCTGTCTTTGTTTGCACTCTCAAATGTGATTTATGCACTAAATAATGGCATGTCCAGAATACCTTATCGAGAAAGCAAATTGACGCGCATATTACAGGATTCTCTTGGAGGGACAAGTCATGCTCTTATGGTCGCCTGCTTGGTAGGAATTTGATCTTTTAAGATATATGCATCTCGTTGAATCTAAAATGGAAAAAAAAAATTGAGACTCTTTATCAACATAACCTTTCTTTGGCATTAGAACCCAGGGGAGTACCAAGAATCAGTTCATACGGTTAGCTTGGCGGCTAGGTCTCGCCACATTTCTAATTCTGTATCCTCAGCTCAGAAAAATACGACTCCTATGGTGAAAGTTGACATGGAGGCTAAGCTTCGTGCCTGGCTAGAATCAAAGGGCAAAACAAAGAGTGCTCAAAGAATTGCTGGATTGCGTTCTCCATTTACTGGTAGAACTCCTGGTTCAGTGAATTCGGCAATGAAACTGAGTGCAAATCTTCACTCCTCAGAAGCAAAGTTTGTTAGCAGCCAATGTATTTCCAATTTGAAACAGAGGTAATAATTAACTAACTCATTACCTGATGTAAAACTTATGTCTTTGTTTCTATTATTAAACAATCCATTTGTAGTCTACAGGGTTCCATGCGTGGACGGTGGAAATTTATTTAACAATGGAGGTTATGTAGATCCTTCTATGCAAGTAAGTACTGTTTTTCAAACTCATGTGCAGATTATCATTCTAGACCTAAAAATGATTAAGAATTAATGGGGTAAAACACATACTCATTTTGCACTGCCCCTCCCTTTTGTATCAAATGGAGAAAGAAGGTCAGTGAAAGCTACAACAACTTCTAGAATATTTTTTTAGTCATTTGGCATATCATATATTATCTGGTGATAACTTATGGGTTACAGACTAATTCAGACTTGTGGACTTTATAAACAAGTGCTTATAGAGGTAGAAAGACTAATGTCCATAACACTGCACAATCTTGAGTTCAATTTAATATTGATTAACTTCTTAAGGCAGTTCACATATTTAATGCTTGTTTCGGAAAAATTACAAGTTACTTATAAGTTAAAGGTCAAAGTCAAACATTAATTTTAACCACACATTTCGTTGGACCAAAACTACTAATCCACCACTGATTTATATCACATTACACTTTCATCAACTTATGATATTATCCAATCAAGCACTTAACATTGAATCCGTACGAAGAAATTGTATTGAGAGGTAGTAGGGATATCAGAAGTTGCTAATCAGGATGGAGACTGATACATAAATTTTGAAATATCATGGTTCAATGATATCTCTTGAAGCTTGTTTAAATTGTATGCATACAACATATAACAATAGATTCAATAAATATTATTCTTATGTGATATATGACAGGCTCAAGACCTTGCTGCTGCTGAAACTATGAAAGACAAGTCTGATGCTCCAACTGAAGGGGATGCATTAGAATCAGGTACTTTTTCAGTAGGTGTCTGATGTCAATGAATTGTTTTTTAATGAAGTGAAAATGACTTTTCTTTCAGAAACAATCAATTGATAAGTATACATGGATTTATGATCTTATTTTTTTTGAAGATGAACCAGTGAACAATGAGGAGATGAAAATAATCAATAGTCTCAACTGCATTCAGTTGTCACCAGTTAGTAAGAAAATTACAGGACTTTGCAGTCCTCAGAGAAAAGTTCTTTCTCCTATTAACTCCAACGTGGACACGACATATTTGGTTCCTTCTGATCCGAAGACTCCTAAGCCGCATTTCACTCCGTTAAAAGTAGAAAACAAATTTCAAGGGGAATGCACCCCGCTTGATAAATTTAACTCCCAGAGTTCTAACTTGAAGGTAAGTTGAGGATTTGATGTCAATAGTCACTACTCGAGAATCATTTCCTTATTGATTCTGATCAAACTGATTGAATCAATGGCAGAGCTCTCTTGCGCAAGAATACATTGAATTGTTGAATGCAGCCAGCAGGTAAATTTCTCGAAGCTTCGTAGTTTCTTCTAGCATTTTTGGTATTGTACTTATTTTTATTCTCTTTCCTCTCCATGCCTTTGTGCTGCTCTATATTAGGGAGGAGCTACTACAGTTGAAGGTATCCATCTTTTAAGTACTCGTATTCTTGCAGTCACAATTTGTTGTCTTTGTTAGTTTACTTGTCACTAACCGTCTGCCTAACTCATTCAGGGAATTGGACAAAAGATAGCCAGTTACATAATCGAGCAAAGAGAGATTAGCCCATTGAAGTCGGTAAGATATATTATTTTCAAGAATTTATACACTCTTTGTTTGTTCAATTATTTGGTAGTGCGAATGCATAGGCCTGGAAACGAAAAATGAAGTTAAAATCTTATCTATATGATTGCATCTATTTGGTTGGTTGCAGTTAAATGACCTGGAAAAGATCGGCCTTACGTCGAAACAGGTAATGCATATATTTGAATGCAATCTCAATATTTCACAGGATTCTTGGCAATGAAATTTCAGCTGAAAACGCGGATTGAATTAATTGCAGGTGCATAACATGTTTGGTAGGGCTGCAAGAGGAGTATTTGAATGAATTAGAGCACAACATCTTGCTGTTCGAATCTGTTTTACCTGCTGCTCTCGTTGACTGTAACGGCAGTTCAATGTTGTAACATTATTTGCATTAGATGACTCGACTCAATTTTAACACTACATTATGCTCAACTTGTTAGGGAGATTTTCAGAAGGATGTTTGTGTTATCTAGTCTATGTATTCAAGATGTCGCGCGCAGATTGTCCATTTTAGGAGGGGCGCTATCTGTCGGTTTCGAACCCAATTGAACAAATCAATTGATACTAAGTTTCTAACGAAGAACGTTAGAGAAAGTCTTGAAGGTAAGAAGGCGCATCTCCTCCCAAAGTGGCCAGTGATATAATGACTTGGCATAAAGATGGAAAGATGATTCTTGTGCCTACAAGAAATTTCTTCTCTAACGGATCAACATCGAACCCTCATTTGATTCATTCCCATGAAATTTTTCCCATAACACAAGAAAAGATGATATAGAGAGAAAAATGAAAGAAAGCAGAGACGATATTACAAACATTATCCATTACTTCATACAAAAACTAGACACCATTCACCAGCCACAAATCATCAACTCTCATGGCCACTTTATTATAGATGATTTACCCTAAACTCAAACACAATTCATTACTAACACTAGATTTTTTCTTCAACTCTGCTTCAGATCCTGAGTTAGAGCTAGCGCTTCATTTGCAATTGCATGGATTGCAAGTACAATTATCTCCGCATTTGCACCCATTCTCAGTTGCAGCAGCACCCATTTTGGACTCGGAATCCTCAAAATATCTAAAAAAATCATAAATTAATTTCATAATCCTTTGCAAAAAGTTATTAAAATTGAGGTCATGGAGCAGAATTTGGGAAATTCAAAGTAATACATACGTCTTTTGAGGTGCAACGCCAAGGATGACCGTGTCAGTGGTGGTGGCAGTCGCCTCCGAATAGCTCAAATCCGGGTACATCTTGCACCTGCAATCATAATGCATTCAAATTCATCTGATAAAATCCATTTTTATCCATGAAAATTAACAAACGGAATAGCAAATGAAAAGGGGAAAAAAATAAAAAGCCTCACCCTCCGCAGCCATTGCCGCACTTGCAGCTAGAGCCACAGCCACAGTTTCCTCCACAGCAAGACATTTTTGTTTGTTTTATCTGGGATCAACAGAGAATGATTTGAATTTAGTAGCTAAACCAATCACCTTTATTTATAGGACAATAGAGGATAGAGGCAAGTAAATCTCGACCGTACGCGTAGCAAGATTAGGGAGTAGAGTGTCGGTCCACAACTGTATACCTTTCACGTATGTGGCGTTTTCTGTGGCTCTGATCTGTTTTGTATTTTCTAGAATTTCAACTCAGCCCATTCCCTTAGATATTTATAGAACAATTTTTTTTTTAAATATTATTTTTAAAACACTTAGGGGCCGTTCTCTTTGTGTTTCTGTTTTGAGTTTTAAGTTTCGAATTCATTTTGTATTTTGTGTTTTGAGTGTCCATTTTGAGATTATTGAAAACATGTTCTTTTTGTCATTTTGTAAAAGTATTTCTCAAAACATTTTCCCAAAATTGGTTACATTATTTTCCATTTTCAGAGAACGACCACCACCCACCATAAAATGAAGCCAAACTCCGGTGACCTCCGACTACCAAATCCGCCGGACATTACCACCGGTCGACAGCCCTCACTTCAAGCTTCGCATACCACCAAACTGAACCCAATTCCAATAACTACAGAGGCCGGAATTCGTGTTCAAAGTTCGCTTCCTTCTCAACTGAAAATTGCCGGAAATCAAGATTCCGGCCACCCCCATGGTCGGAACACACCTCCAGACAACTCCCCAACACCAGACGACCACAACCATGCCACCAATTCACAGTAAACAACAACAGAAAACTTCATTTGCAATACGAAAAAATCGTCAGTCGCGAACATCGCGACACGGCAGCAAAGATTTTCCATTCCGGCGACGACAGGGACACCCACGATCGCGGACCACCTGGGCTAGGTCCCTCTTCACCTGGCGCACCTAGCCCCGGTATGGGTCTTGGTCAATTTCGTCCAGAAGTTGCTGAATTTGTGGGAGAAATTAAGGCAGTCTGTGAAAAATTTGGTGAGTTTGGCTTCATATTTCTTATTATGATTGAATTGTTGTTTGTGTGGTAATTGAAGAGAGGATTGAGGGCTT
>CAIGRB010031594.1:0-27457 GCA_903798255.1 Fraxinus quadrangulata | reverse complement strand
CGAAACACGTCTCAATTACCAAAATTACCCGATCACTTGCCGTCCTTGCGCCGATCAGCCACCTCGTGATGCTTTAGAGCCATTTACGTGTTATCTGACAACTCAGCGTCTGACTCGGACCCTCCTGCATCAGAAATCCTTAACTTCGACTACTATGATCAAATACTTGATAATAATTCGAGTTGGGGACAATGGATACTAACTTCATATATACTAATTTTTAAGTTATGGAGCTTAATTATTGTTGCAAATCAATGACGGTGCATAAATATATATTACAATTAACCTCTTTGTAAAAAAAAATCGGACCGAATTTCGAATTACTTGAAAATCAAATTGAAGGAAATAAATAATATAATTAAATATATGTATACGTACCATCTCTAGCTCACTACAATTCCAATACCCATGCCTGGTCCAAGCGCGCACGCGTGGGCTTGGCCCAACCCACTAACATGTAGGGTAATCTCCTTTTCAAAGAGTATTGATCTTTATTGGGACCAAAGGATGTGTTTGTCTTTCATTATTGGGAGAAAAATAGAGTAATGAATAGTATTTTTTGGAGAATGTATAGTTGAAAAGTAAAGTAACTTTATTGATTTGTGTGTAGAATATTTTATTGGGTGAATGTGTTGTGGAGAATTTTGCTGTAGCAAACAATATTTTAGAATAATGGTTGACAAACAGGGGCATAATGTCCTTTTAACTTCTAGTTTTCCTTCGTGAAATTGGATACTTTTCTTTCGCACCATTTTTGTGTTCAAACTTTTTACAACTTCAAGTGACATCTTTTGATCATAATTTCTCATTCATCCGAAATTAATTTTGAGAAAATAATTATATTATGTTAATCTATTTTCTGAGTAGAACACACTTGCTCGAAAAAATCTCACGTCCTACCATCGGGACCCACTCAAATATTTGATCAAAAATTGCTCAATCCAACTTTATTAATGCCAATTTCCAACGATTATTGCCTTAGACAGAGTCCGTAATTTATAAATTTCACTTGCTTTGGTTGCATAAATTTTTTTTCTTATTAATAAAGAGCTGTCGTAAGGGTTTGTTCGATTAACAAAAGAGAGAGAGGTTAAAGGGGATAAAAAAGAGAAAGAGTTTAAGGAATGCGACTTCTCTTGTAAACTTCATTTTTTCATTATAGTGAATCATTACAACGGCAAAAGGGGATGTAGTCTCACATTAAGATAAACCTCTATAAAATTTGGATATTCTTTTGTGTCTATTTTCTTAGTGTAATTTTATTGTTCTCAATTAGGAATTTCTAATTGTCGACATTAATAGTGCACGAAGAAGCATGTACGTAAAGACGAGCATTTTTTAAAGTTAAAATGGAAAATAAGATTCTCAAAGCACTTTCGAGTAAAAAGAATGGTGTTTCCTTTCAACCATTTTGAAGTGACAAATCAAACAGAAAAGCGCAAGGCAATTCTCAGATGGTGGGGGTATGAATGAACTTCATCCGTCTGTTGTGGAAGTGGAATTTCTTTCAATGTTTACAAAAAGTGAATCATTGACTACCTACAACAAGTATTCGGTATTAGATCGATCAAAATACTATTAAACGTCATAAAGAATCTGAAAACTTATTTCTCGTATTGTCTAATTCAATCGAGCATTGTTTGCAAAACGTGCTCATTTTTTAGAGCGTTACCAATGAAGTTGTACCCCCTAACATATCACTATTATAATATCGAGCTGATTGAAATCTTTAAGTGGTGTCAATTCATTGAGCTATGAAAGAAACACTCGATGGTATCGCTATCATCAACTATAAATTGTGAAAGAAAATGGTAGTTTAAAATTTAATGGAGACAAGGAGTTCGCCATAAACGTGACTGAAACTTGAAATTCAATTGCTTTATCACTTTTGATGTCTATGTAAACTTTATTAGGTGTATCTCTACTAAAGTTGCCGGCTTAATCTTCGAGTGTTTATTTCTCACTTCTTGTAGTTCATTACAACCCTTACGTGAGTAACGTGACCAACTAATGGTGCGAAGAATTAAATTTTACTAGTGGTTCGAGAATCATATGGGAAATGTGTAACTATTACTTCTGAGTCTTAAATTGCACGTAGATTATGAGCACATTGAGTATCCTTTATGAGTGATTTCTAGTTTAAAAATTAAATGCTTCAAATTGTTGGAGGATCCTCACGGTAGATAAGACGATACCGAAAAGACTTATTCCAGTAAAAAAAAATTAGTATTGTAAGTCACCCAATTGGAAAACGAGTCTCGTTGGATGTCAATTCTAAAGAGGGACAAGAAAATGAGCCGCTTTGTACGCAGATAGATTGTGACGACAACTTTTGAATCCCAAATCTCACATTCCTGCATAAATATATTAATGAATTTCTAAAGTACATAATACGCGTATTGGAAGTAGAGCCAATGTATGGATACCATTTAACGTCGGTTATCTACTAAAATTTTGTTAGATCTATGTAAAGAAATTGAGTAAAATGACATAACTTGTTGCTTTTCGAGTATTCTCTCATTTTCAAGTATATATAGATTACGGCCTTGATGATATTCCTATTAGTCATAGTCAAAGAAATGATAATCAGATCTAAAAATTCCTCAATTTCTTTGAGAAAATATTTTTTAAAAGGCCATTTTATCGAGGTAAAGATGAAAAATGATTTTTCAAGAGCATAATTATTTTCAAGGAATAAGTTTCGGGCTTAAAGCGCTTCTTGATTATTGGGCCTTGTATTTGGACTTTTTGTCTACACTCTTTTGGTTGATTGCCTTATGCCTACTGGTCAACGGGCTAGAACAGCCCAGAAAGCCAGAAACTATGAAGTTGGATCCAATTCAAAAGAATTGAAGAATTAAGTCAGCGCCATATTTAAAAAGAAAAAAGGAGAATGAGGTTTAAATATTATTTAAATTTAATTCTTCAGCTCATCGATTAATATTTTAATTTTTCAGGTAAATAAGGTGTAGTATATAAGTACGAACAAATAATTAAAAAATACCTCATGCATGTTGAGAACTTAGGAAAATGACTCTTTTCTACAATAATATATTCGTAGTAGGTGTTATACTCATCATATAATACTGTAATAAAAAATTTAAATTTTTATATGAACTTCAAATGTTTTCTTTATTATTATTGAAATTGAGAATTAACACGAAATTAATCCCGACAACTTCCAAAATCTTGATTGTTGCATACTAGTCTCTATAAATATTTATATAATTATTTCTTTTAAACTTATACACCAATTTTTTTATTACTAACTCATCTTGAAAAAATACCCGTATTATATATACTCACACATACAAGATAAAAGTTCATTACATATTTAGCCCTTGATTGATAGAGATTTTTTTGCTCTTCTTCGATTTTGCTACAAATCAGATTTTTAATAGGCTTCAATAAAATTAATGAATTATGTGATTAAAAGTTGATAAATATTGTGATTCTCATGTAATATGAGATTTTAAAAGAGTTTCAAAAAATGGGGTCAAAGAGTGAAGATAGATTTTGTTATAACTTGTTACAAGGTACCGCCACGTGGCCATTCTGGTTTAACGGTGGGCCGAGCTGTCGAGCCTACATGCAATCGAGCTGCTAAGCCTACAAGCCCATGTAATTTTGAGGCTAAAGTGGCTCCGAGAACGAGGCCAAAGTAAATTTCGAGGAAAACAGGTTGCGAGGCTCCTCAACAAGTGACAACCTACGTGCAAGGATTGAACTCATAATGAAGATCTTTATTCGAATGATATATATGATATTTGTAAAAAGTATGTATGTGTCTTATCTTGTCAATGTAAGAGCATTTAATATTCTGAAGGGTTAGGGAAGTCAACCTAATGGCTATGACTCGATGCTTTGGCCGAGGAGATGAGGCCACGTGTAATTTGATCAAAGGTTCGCAATTCAATTTGTAACGCTATAAATACCCCTACCATGTAATAATTGAGGACTAATACAACTTTGAATACAACAACACTCGGAGCAACCCGAGTTTATTCTCTACAATATATTTTATTCTCTACAACTATTGATCTATTTACATATAGATTGATTCTTACCTTACAATCGTAGTCCGTTAACCTTGTCGGAACCCGAACGGAAACGTTTTGTGTCGTCTAGCTTATCCCACGTCCATCTGGAGCAATATTGATCGTTGATCGCCATTTACGTGTTGGATTTGGCTTGCGCATGCAACGAGTGGACTCGACATTTGTTGGCAATATTTTTTGGGGTCAACAGATTTTATGAAAAATATTTTTTTTTGGAGAATGTGTAGTTAAAAAAAATTAAAAAATTACGGTTCCACATATAAAATTATTTTAATAGAAAAATGTGTGATTAAAGAGTAATGTTATTCATCATCATTAGTGTTAAGCACCAGTCTAAATAATAATTACATGACATTAAATGATATATTCATTTAAATATAAAATCATATGTCTCGTTTAATTGAACGTATATATTGTAGCCACTTAAACTGGTACTCTTAACACTATTGACGTTAGATAGGATTGTCCGTGATTAAAAATGGAGCCAAAAACGACTTATTTATTGTTTATACGAGACATAAGCTCTGACTTTGTGCAATAATGTGAAGAATATTTTGCTTTTATGAAAAGAAAATTCCTCTCCAACATGCATAATGTTTATATACACACACTATCGAAGAATATGAACTAAATAAAGTTACTGTTTCTTCTAAATTTATTAATATTGCTACCTACTGAATTGACACAGAACTTATAACCACGTCACGGCTGCTGATTTGTGTATACTTTTTGTTGCAATTTGATCCACTGACTTTTAGAAAGTCAAATGCATGTGGGGTATTCTTTTTTGTTCGAATAGTTTTTTACAAATCACAACTCTACATTTTTCAGGTTCGTATATAGTTGATGGTCGAAAGAAAAATTATTGTTATATGATTCGATATGAACTTTGAGGTACGAGTTAATTATCAAGTAAAGTAAAAATCGTTAAGAATCATTATGAGAATTTGATTCGAAACAAATTTTTCTTATAGGTTGGCAAGAACAGACAAAAAAAAGTGGGATGTGCATGAAAATAGATGAAGAAACGAGAGTGGTCCAATTCGAGCAGTTGAGAACTCGATTCGAAACTAATTTGTCTTGTAGGTCGGTCAAAAATAGATAAATATAAGGGATGTGCACAGAATAGATAAAAAAGGATTTGGGAAGTTGATTCGAAACAAATACTTCTTATAGGTGGGCCATAAATAGATAAATATATGGAATGTGCAAAAAAATAGATAAAGAAATTTGAGTGGTCCGATTTGAGAACTCGATTCGAAATTACTTTGTCTTATAGGTTGGCCAAAAAATAGATTGTTATTTGCGATGTGAACCAAATAGATGAAGAAATTTGAGTGGTCCCTTTTGAGAACTCGATTCGAATAAAAAATTTTCACATAAAACAAGAAGAATATAGGTTTGCCACAGAGAAATTTGAGGGTCTAGTGCCCAACTCAACCACTTGTAGCTAAAATATATCCATTTTATAAAAACATAACTACAATTATTGAAAGTTGAAACATGCAATATAATGTGATTAATTTCTATAAGCGATCACATTTAAATTTATAAATTAATTAGTTAAATAATATGACTATCGTTACATAAATTGGATGTAGTTTAAACAAAATAAAAATTAGGTCCTTCAAACTTGCAAATTATAATCAGGTTACACTGACTTGACTTGGCTTGGCTGGCACCTTAAATTTATTAGTAAAAGGTCAACTTTTAAAACTCTGACCACCTGAAACCAAGCCTTCCATATAAGCCACGAAATAACTAAAATAATTTTCTAAAAGTCAAACCACGAAAAATATGCATGTTTTTTTTTTTTCCTTCCAATTTTTCGTATTAGTGTCATTCCATTACAACTCCAGTTCAGATGACGTTAATATGACATTAAATGATATATGAAATTAAATAAATAATTTAATTTCATATTTCAATTAGTTTATCATTTAGTGCCAACTGTACTGGGTTGTAACTCGAGCTACATAGCATTACTCATTTTTGCTTCATGAATGGTAAATTTGCATTTATTACATTTTCATGTGTTTTATAATATGTAGATATGGACTTTTAATCTCTACATGAGTTACAGTAGAAATTTTTGGGTCCACATTTATGATTTATTGAGGGATAATACATAATTTATGTTGTAGTATTTGTTTTCCTTTGTTAATGAATAAATTTCACATCGACAAATTCTCGAAGTATAGACCAACATAGAATGAATTGTGCTATCATTTTTAACAAGATTAATCTTTTAAGATAGAATTCAAATAAATCACACGTCGACTAATTACCGACATAGAGTCAACGTATAAGGGTCTGGGCTATTCCAATTAACAATGATTACCATTTAAGATGAACCAATTGACTTAATATTGTATTAGAACCCATTAAACTAGCAATTTGATTATATTAAGACTAAAAAGGGACACATAAATTCAAGATTGATCTGCTCAAACAATTCACAATCTTACAGAGTGTGTTAAAGGATAAATATCATATCAAATAATTATCTAAATATAGCTCAACATATAAAGGTTTAGACTACTCTTAATAATAATAATCTTTTAAGATGGAACTCAAGACTTCTAATATCATTAAGCGAAAGAGAAGTGAAACTTTTTTCGAATTCTAAAGAGATGAGAAATTACATCCAATTTAGTTTAACTCTCTATTTTTATTCTCATAAGTTTTCTCATTCGTTGTTCTTTCTTGAGCTCTCTGTTCAACGTTTTAGCCACCAACTCCTTGATCGTATGGATGAATCTATAAAAATTAATGAGGGCTTATGTATAGAACATTCTCGTCCTATGACAATTAGAATGTCTTTGTTTGAATAAAATCATTGCGAGTCTTTATTATATATTTTGACAAAAAATTGTGATTGTCCGCTCACTTAAATCCAAATCATTTCCGAGGAATAAATTGAAATAGCTTGACCATAAGCATGTCTAACATCGAATAGATCTTCAAGTTAGAAGATGTGCCTCTCTCTAACTCAATATGATGATTAACTTTTAGTTTCGAATGTAATTGTTCAACCTCCCCTCTCAAAACATTACTTTAAAGACATTAGTCTCCTTCAGTCTAACTTGCTAAATATGGATTAAAATTTCCCGAAATTTTTGGCAACAAAATATTGATTTATAGTTGCAAAAAATAGAAAATGGGAAGAACAAATATCTGTAATGGGATTTCGAATCAGGGTTCCACCTTGTAGTGCATGGTGCAAGTGGAGCCTTTTTGACTTTTTATTTTCAATTTCCCCACTTTTCTCTGCTGCTTCTATAATCTATTCACCCTTCGTCTTTTTCACTATTCCATTCCCTTCCCACCCACCCCCCTATCCCCTGCTTCTCAAAGTCCAATGTGTACATACATACACTGTATTATCATATTCTTAGTCAACGCCTTTGCCCAACAGAACCACAAGCATCGAATATTAAACAAATCGAAATTTAATATTAAGATCTCCAAAGTCAACTCTCTCTCTCTCTCCCCCCATTTATCTTCTCCTCATATCTCCACTCTTCTTTTCTGATTCATATTCAATATTCCAGCTATAACCTTTTAAACTCTGATATAATCCTCTCTCTTTCTCTCTCTATAGGAAATAGTTTTGTGGGTTTCTTGAGAAATGGGCAACGGAATAGCAAAGATTAGTTTGTGTTTCGCCGGAGACCCGGGAGAGATTTCTCGGCGACGTCACGATATCGCCGTGTGCTTGTCGGACCCTCTTGATGAAGGCTTTGGTCATTCCTTCTGCTACATACCGCCCGACCCACCTCAAAAAATCATCCAATATGATTCTGAGCGAATCCCCGCCGCTCAAACGGCGGCGTTTTGTACTATCTCCGGCGCCTCCATCTCTGCCAACGTTTCCACCCCTCTGTCGACGGAGCCTTTCCCGTATGCTAGTTCAACCTCCCTCGATAAGGCCTCGGCTTTTGAAAGCTCCCAGTTTTTCTCTTCTATTCCCCTCCAGCCAATTCCCAGGAATTCAATAACCTCCGTCAGGTCAGGCCCGATCTTAAGGAATTCGGTCCCGGGCTCAGGCCCGATGGAGCGTGGATTTCGGTCAGGCCCGATGGAACGCTTCGTTTCAGGCCCGTTGGAGAACCAGTTTGATCAGTTGCAGAGGTACAGGCCCAAATCCAAGAAATGGGCTTTGATTAACAATTTGAAAAAGGTGATATCAAAATCATTACGGGGTTTTTCTAAAGAATTGAATCATAATGAGCATAATAATGGTATTTCTAGTGGGAGTCATAGTGGTAATAGCAGTACTATTACTAGTAATAATTTGAGTAGCGAAGTAAGCTTAACGGATGATAATGATGATGTTGGAAATGAATCCTTCGGGAGTCAAAATGTTCAGTGGGCACAGGGAAAAGCTGGTGAAGATAGAGTACATATTGTGATTTCTGAGGAACATGGATGTGTTTTTGTTGGTATTTATGATGGTTTTAGTGGACCTGATGCCACTGATTTCTTGTTAAACAATCTTTATTCCAATGTTTACAAGGAACTTAAGGGATTATTATGGTTCGACAAGTCAGAATCGTGCGAAAACACCATCAATAGTCAGTCGTTTATGTCCAAGAGTTTGGATACCAAGGAAAGAGTGGAGTTGGATAGAAAATTAAGGGAGAAATTGAGTAATTTGGAGGCTGATGTGGTTCGAGGAAGTAATACTATTAACCATTTGGGGGTGTTGAAAGCTCTGTCCGAAGCGTTGAGGAAGACTGAGGCATCGTATTTGGAAATCACAGATATGATGCTAATGGAGACTCCCGAGTTGGCCTTGATGGGATCTTGTGTTCTGGTGATGGTGATGAAGGGTGATGATGTTTACTTGATGAATGTTGGGGATAGTCGAGCAGTTTTAGCAAAAAAGACTGAGAACGATGGGAGGCCGAGGAAGGATTTAGATGAAATGCTTTACGGCGATGAATTTGAGAATATGCATAATTTGAGTTCTTGTCAGCTCACAATGGATCATTGTACATCTGTTAAAGAGGTAACAAACATATTTGTTCCCGCTAGTTTAAGGATATTTATTTGGTTTTTTCTGTCCTCTGTTCAAATGTTCATGTATTAAATTTTGTATAGTTTCATGTCTCAGGAAGTTAGAAGGATTCGAACTGAGCATCCAGACGATCCCTTGGCGGTATTCAACCAAAGAGTGAAAGGTTCGTTGAAGGTCACTCGTGCTTTTGGAGCCGGTTTCCTCAAACAGGTAGAATTGATTTTTAGCTTGTACTCAATTCTCAGGATTCATATATACTATGCAATAAGAGGAAGTTATCAACTTGTATTTTTGCCTTCATACTCATTTATTAAGATTGTTAATGTTTATCTACTTCACCTTTACAGCCCAAATGGAACAATGCTCTCATAGAGACGTTCAAAATCGACTACGTTGGTAATTCCCCCTATATATCATGTTCGCCATCGCTTTGTCACCATAGACTCGACCCGGAAGACAAATTTTTGATTTTGTCTTCAGATGGCCTCTACCAGTACTTCACAAATGAAGAAGCCATTTCTGAAGTAGAAATGTTCATGTCTACGTTTCCTGAGGGCGATCCAGCACAACATCTCGTCGAAGAAGTACTATTTCGAGCTGCAAGGAAAGCTGGTATGATTCTAATATACTGATGGTATAATCACTATCCGTCTAGGGCGTTTAAATCTTACACCATGAGTTCCTGTATTGCAGGTATGGATTTTCATGAATTGCTTGATATTCCACAAGGAGATCGGCGAAAGTACCACGATGATGTCTCCATTATCATTATTTCCTTCGAAGGAAAGATATGGCGTTCATCGATGCAACTAGAATTAGAATAAGGGATACAAATAAAAAAAAAAAAAATGTAGGTTAAGTAATTTTTTGTTTTTGTTTACTTTTCTTTGATACGAATTAGGATCCAAATCAAGATAGAAACTGTTCTATGTTAGCATCAGTTTGTGGGGATTGTAAATGTTGATAACGCCTTGAAATATGATGATATTTTCAAGATTTTGTAAATTTTGGTACTGTCTGAGTGGCAAACGGATCAGAATTCTTTAATTTTTTAATTTTAATTTTTAAATTTTCCAGTTTCATTGCTGAAATATTAATAACTGCTCCTTCGACTTGTTCCATCTGATTGATTGTTCTTTGCTTTACATTTTTCCCATTTAAGTTTGAAAAAGTTTGGTGGAAACTGACTACCAATTAAATGGCTGAAGTAATGAATTTAAGGAGAGTAGTTCTTTAGTTTGAATTTCAAGTTTTCCAGATTTTCTGCTTCCACTCAATGCATTTACTACTTTCTGTTTTGGGTTTTCTTCATAGAAAACAAGGGATTGAAGTTCTATTCCAACGAAAAAATTTCTAGCACTTCTAGAATGTGGAGTACTTAGTACCGTTTGAAACTATTTAATTGAAATAATATCATTTATCTGGAGTCTAGATGATCATCAATTTATATAACAGAGATCACACTGGCACGTAGATCGACCATAGATAAATAGCCTTAGTAATTTAATAGAGTCCCAAACATTGACGGATAACACACATGTTTGTTATTGTATCGAACAATGAACGTGATTGAATACTAAAATAAATAACACCGTCTAGTGTAGTTTAACACATCTTACTAAACATATCACAGGTGCATAAATTCGCGACAAAACATTAGGCAAATATAAAGATTAGTTCTAATATATGATTCTATCCAATCATGCCTAATTCATCGAATCAAACATGTCATAATATTGTTTAGTGATGTCTAACCATTCTCGAAATTTAAGTTATTGGATAAAATACCAGAAATATATCACAACTAGTTCAGCTGTATTGTATTCAGTCCAACGTATCAAACATGTTATGATCATTTCACTAATCATCGCTGTCAACTCGTATCAAGATATTTGTTGACATTATTAGTGAGAAAACATGCAGCTAATAGGGTTGAAGAGTATATGCAATTTGTCAAATGACTAAGCATTAGCGCGTTTGATTTATGATTGTGTTTATCAACTCCAACTTTCCAAGGCATGACTTTTGGGACTTACATGAAGACTTGTGGAGATATTCAAACTTTACATTATCGAACTATCAAAATTATAATAATATTGTAAAATTGGTTTAATAGTGAATACATTTTCTAAATTTATTTAGTTTTGGCTATATATGTATAACCTAAATTACCTAATACACTAAAGCTGGATTCAAATTCGACTCCAAGAAGAAATTTTAAACATCCACTTGAAAAATAAATAAGTCAAATTCAAACTACTTTTTAAGATTATTTTTTCGGTAAAAAAAAAAAGACCAGAAAGCTCAATACCGGAGTTGGATAGGACTAAGTTGTTGAATTGAAAAAATCGGGAATCGATTTGAAAGTCAGTACAATTATAAATCTAAAAAATGAAAAAAAAAAAAAAAATTGTTCTTAGAACTAATCGATATATACCCATAACTAACTATTTTAAAACTAAAATCGGTCAGTTCATTTCGAGACCTTACTTGAACACGTTGATTCAATAATTTACCTTTTTGGGATTATTATCCAAGCCGAATTTTACTACTTTGCTCAATTCTCAACGTAGAAATACTCGATAGCATGCATTTGTCACTCGCTTCTAAATTATAATTTTCTGGATAAATTCTTAATTTGCCTATAATTTAGTCTAGATATGAATTAGGTTCAATTTCCTAGGCTTTGTTGAGCTTTGGGCTTTGTGACACTCGAGCAATTAGTTGTGTGCATACACGAATTTAATGGATTGAAGTCTAGATCGATTTATTTACAATTTGAAGTAAAGGTTTCCGTCCATGTCCGAGGCCTCCAGTCCTTTTTCTTGCTGAAGCTTCCTATTTCGTGTTTCTAGCCAAGTATTAAGATTCTGCGCATTTCGTTGCCTGATGGTGCTTCGGTGATCAAGCCATCTATGGCTCAACCATGCATCGACAGTCGATGCATTTTCGCTCAAAGACACGTAACCATGTAATGTGACCCTTTTATTGCTAACGTGAAGTTTAGGTGGACAACAATTATTTCAGTAATAATGAATATAATATTTATAAGATTGATACGATTTCGAAGAACACGTTCAAAGTAACAAGACCACAACTAGCATGATCGTAAAAAGTCCAATTTCTTTAAAAACCTTTTTTTTTTTTGATAAAATTTATCGATGTTTTATCGAATCAAATGATGAAAGAAGATTCACGAAGATAATTAAGTGATCATGGAAAGCAACAATTCATAGTTGACCAAATACTAGGTGACAAAAGTGTTGCATAAGGTGCCTAAATGTCAAGTTAATTGATTGTATGATTTGTTGGAGGATGATGTAATTACGACCGTGTTAGGTTTCTAATAAGTGAAATGGTTTATTAGATTCATGAACAAACAACTCAAATAAATAATAAATATTCTGACAATTTCTTGTGGTTTTGGTATCTCTTGACTGACATCTCTTGACCTATTTAATGTCCAAAGCAAATTTGTTTGGTTTAGTTTTAATTAGATCGTCCCGACGTGTTTGGAACTAGTAATTTGATGCTGACGCGACTTTTTTCATCTTACCTAAAAGGACCCAATCCCATAAATTTTTATGGTCCAATTTCCTATTTTTATCACGGACAAAATGTCAAGTCCAAAGTGTTAAGGAATAAATTTTACATCGTAAACATCAAACATTTATATATTGGTCTATATTTTCATCTTTATTCCATATGAAATTATCCCTTAATATGCTCACACAAGAAATGGTTCGTTTGAGCAAATTAATTTTGAAATTTACGTGCTCATTTTTTGAATTTTAATTTGATCGAATTGTTCGTTGGAGGTTAATGAAATGTTAATTTTATTAAGAGGAGTAGTACATAGCCTTATATGTTGATATACATTTTTATCTTTTTTGTGGGATTTATTCATTAACATGTCTCGTAAGATGGTGGCTCGTTAAGAGATAAATATAAACCAACATAATGGGTTTCCACATTTTTGGCCAAGGGGGATGAATTCATGGCCAATTCCATTTGGACCACGAAACAAATTTTGCGGCGAAATAAAGTCGAAGATCGCTGTGTCTGAACGTGTGAAGAATGCTATGCGTTGAAGGGTGATTTGTTGCTTGGCCAGAGAACAAATTTGCTGGTCAAAATACAGCAGCAGATTTTTGTCCAGAAAAAAAACTCAACAAAATCGTGTTTAGAGAATCAAATCAGGAGTGAAATGCGATTTCTAGAAGAGTCGATGCAATTGGGCGTTGTTGGATAGTAGTTGTCGCATTTACATCATTTGCGCGTAGCCATGCAACGGGGTTGGCAGCAATCAGAAAATAAATTGAGCAATAATCGAATCGTCTTTTTTTCTTTTTTTTGTTCTTTTTTAAATCTACGCTATCGAAGTTCCATTTAATAAAAAAAGCTGAGCCTTAAATCGAGAAAAAAGGTATCATACTATATCGCTTTAATGCCAATTTCGCAAATCAAAATATACGCAATTCTATAAACATGTTTGATTTGTTGGAATGAGTTGACATTATCATGTGCGAAATTTGTACCAGATTGACAAAGGAGGAGAATTTGCAGTTAATTAGAAACAAGAATTCTCATGATGGAATAGAAAAAAGTCAATATAGATATACAATACACGTTTAAGCGGCAGTTGGAGATTCTTGGTAATGCGCAACAGAATTTTAAAATAAAATTCAACATTTGACTTGTTCACGAGAAGAACCAAACATCATCAATGACGTACAAATTCTAAAATGAGCAAAAGAGCTGCCTACCTCCTCGAATTCTTCTGCACGAAGCAACAGTAACAAAAAACAACATGAACAAATTATTTTACGGTATAGAAATTAGTGATGGATAAGAGAGTAGTAATTTGTAAGTCTTATGAAATACGTGGATGTAGAATGATTTGATTGATTATAAATTGTTGGTATCCGATCTTAATCACTACCAAGAACCTACTTCAAAAGTGATTAAAGACTTAATTATGAGATCTCCAAATCATGATCAAAGGTCGGACCATGGACGGTCCATTGGCTGGGCCATGAGACGGCCGTAATTAGAAATATTATCATGATCAAATTGAAAAATTATTCCTCAATTTAGTTAACACTTCACAACAATCAATCAAAAGAAAACAAGTGTTACATTGTATGTTAGTACTACACCTTCCACCAATCAAATGAAAGTAATGATTGCTTAGACAACATATAATAATGACGTAAGTGACTAAGTCACATGCCAATGTCCTAGGTGAAATAATGACTCGACTGACCGAACTCAACACCCAGTCATATCTCTTCAAGCAGGATGGTGGCACACGATTGAGACCAAATACTGTAGCTTCACAAGACAAGGAGTGACGAGCACATGTTGAAAGGCTTATAAATAGGGACAATGGCCCTTTAAAGAAGGCCGAGTTAAAGAATTCTCTATAACACACTACTAAACCATTCTTCAATAAAAAAATTTCCTATCTTTTGATAATATTCTAACAAATTAAACACCATTACTTTGTAAAATCCTTCTTAAATTGGTCTATAATTGTCACGTCAGCCTTAATCATCAATATAAATAATTTATAAATTGTATCCAAACAAGGGCTTAATGATCTTCATTTTGGTTTTTGTGAGTTCAAGCTTGAGATAAGATGCATCAAACTCTTATATGACACATCTCGAAATATAATAATCACAAAAAATTGTCTCTAATAAATTTGAAATCAACTATATAAATCATATTCTGTTAATCGTTTATCATTTCTAGATTTACTGAAACATAAAAATTATATATTAATAAACACATACTTGCATCTATGTAAAATTGTAGTATCTTTCATGGGTTTTTATCAAGATGGGATTTTATTTAATTTCTTTAAGTTGTAAGTATTTATATTTAATTCATTTTTGAGTAATTAATTATAAATTAATCATTACCAAATAAAAAATTATCTAAACCAATGGGACCATAGTCGTAATAATGTTACCAGCATTATCAAACATTAATCATAATATAACAACCTTTTCATTATCTTTATAGTATTTCATGAATTGTTTATATTATCTTTTTTCCCCTTCTAGGTACGATTTTGTCGAGGTTTGGATCCACTGGACCTTCGTTGGGCTGTCCACAACCTAAACCCAACCCATAATATATGGGCAATATTGTTAGGTGACAAGCATTAATTGGATTTAATTCTCCAAATTTAAGACATCTTTCATCCCGAATTCCTCAGTGTGTGTGAAATTTATCCCCATGCTTCAATTCTTTCCAATACTTCGTGATTGTCGCATGGCTATTTAATGTTAAAATAAACATTTTCTGTTGAGTGAAGACAAGGGTGGTCACAATTTTAGAAACCCTAAATACCATGCTGCTCGCCAATTTTATAAATGTCATTTGTCTCTGTTTGACAAATTTATAAATTATTTATAAAGAATATTAGTAAGAAGAACAGTAGTGAGTTTCACAAAATGTGTAGATAATAAATATGAGTATATAGTTAAAATTAACGTTCGACTTTTACTGAATTTATAAATCATTTGAAGTTTATTAATATAATCCCACCAAGGTCATCGACTATATAATTTAGTCGCTAAACACTTCAATAGAACTATTAAAAGTTTACTAATGAATAAGTAAAGATTGATTTAACTTAAAAGCTACAATATAGGATTAGTGATAATTATTTTCGAATCATTATCTTTAACTACTAACAATAATTATCTCTATTGGCTTTACGCTTCTCAAATCAGTTGGTGAGCTCTGACTCGAAATAAAGATTTGACCTCAATGGTTGACCAAGAAAATAATTAGTCCATTTGGTAGAATTTTTGAAAAGGAAAAAAATTACTTTTAAGATTAAAAAGTTGATTTTTTAAAAGTACTTTATATAACTACAAAAACTTCTAAAGAAAATTGACTTAAGATAGCTTCTCTGGAAAGTTTTTACACGAAAAAAAGAAGAAAAACAGATGTGATTGTCAAACATATCCTTAATATCTTTTGCAATCAAGAAATTGTGGTGGAGAACATGTCCTTGTACTTTTAAGAAACATCCACGCATTCTCCACTCCGCAGACCACATCAACAACTTCAAAATCATTCATCTTCAAAATGAAGTAAAAAATAAAAAAACCCACTTTTGATTATAGATTATAATGTATAGAAATCGATATTATTATTACTTTACTTTACTATGAAGTAATTTAGATTGATTGATTGATTGCCCTAATATGAAATTGTTAATGGGAAATTGCTAAAAAGAGAGCATCTTTTCTTTAAAGGAATCGTGGCCCTAATAGGGTTAAATCAAAAGAGGATAAGGTATATCATTCAACTAAAACAAGAGCAATTGATACGTATTACTCTCAATCAAAATCTTTTCTCGATGTTTTCTCTGTAACAATATACTCAAATGGTATATACGGTCAGAATAGTTTTCATATAGTGACAGATTTTTGTATTTGATAACTCGTGATTTTTTTTTCTGATTCTTGAAGTTTCTTATGTGAAAGGTTCGATTACGGGAAGGAAATAGAGGTCACTAGGTAAGGGACCGCTTTCCTTTTATGCTTCCCTACGTGGAAAATGAATCAAACCTGTTTTCCCCCGACCAGCATAATAAAATGGTTATTGTTTATGCTCGTATAGCATAAAAATGATTTATTGGGAGGGCCATGAGAAATCCACTTCGTACCTTCGCTTCGTCATCAAAGCCTCTTCGCTAGTCCAAACTCTCTTAATTAGTCAAGCAAGCAATTTGAATAGGGATTATGAACAGGCCCTTACCTTAGCCTTACGCGTTCGATTGATTGTTCTAAAATCGAAGTCGTTTCGTTAAGTCAAATTGAAAGGTAGGTTTTGTCAGTGATTAAATGGAAAGGGAGAGCGGTTCGGGCCTACTCTTGAACTTTTAGGCTAATTAAAAGCCAAAACAAAAGCCAAATATCGGCACTGAGAAAGATGAGATTCGGTCAACAAACAAAGGAAATTAAAACACTCCCTTCTTTCTGTCGAAAATGATGAAAACCAGATCGAACTCTAAAGTCAAGCCTTTCACTTCATTGTTCAAGCTCTTGAACATGGGTTGAGTTCATACATTTTGAATGCTTTCCTATTCAAGACATACTACCAATTCCTTTGAAGCTACTATCACTACCGAAGCTGGCTTGCTCCTTCAAAATAAGGTGGCTAAGACGGGCTATTATGCCTATTCAACATATTCCGATTGTGATACAATTCCATTGCCTGCTCCTATTCTAGGTCTGAAACTCGGTCTGTTTGCTCCTACAAAAACTCATACGGTGTGTCTCCTGATACGAGTTATTTCCTAACCCTTTCTTCGTGCTTGTTTCAGGAAGCACTTCGACCACTCCAGTAAGGATATGGATTTTTTTGACAGACGACAAATAGTGATGATGTACCGACAAAAGAGGTCAAGCCGATAGGACCTACTCGAACAATCGCCCTACTTGATCAAGCTGATTAGCAAGTGGACCAACTCGTTCACGTTCATTTGATTTACTCTTAAGACTGTTCCCCTTTAGCTTCTTTAGTCAATTCTAATTGTTAACTCTTAGTTGACCGTTCCGCTGGGGCTTCCACTCAAAGAGGAAGCCCTGCGCTGCACTCCAGTGTTGAATTTCTTGATCCACGAAATGAGTTATTTAGGGGTTCTTGCCCGAGATGAGTTCTTGCCATTTCATTTTTACAGAGGAAACGAACAGACTTTAGTTGATAGAAAGTAAAACCCCTCCCCTATAGACAAAGACTTTGTTTCGAGAGTCACCCCAGACATTTGTCGGAGAAGCCTTCCTTACATAAGTAGATTCAGACGACATATCAATAAGAATGTGAGAAGTACGATGACATCCGCCCCAACTTCACCATAAGGTTCGACCGGCCCCCTAGGACTAGTAGAGTTGACCGGAAGTTCCCCCTATGACGAGCAGGCCAGAAGTCCGACCCTACATAGAAGGTTGAATAGAATCAGAATGAGCAGGTGCCCTTCAGAACTACCTTGGAAAGCGCAGTCGTGAACCAATGCCCAAAAGTGGAACTGCCAAAACCGAGAACTCAGTCACGCGTCTGGTAACCAGTTGAGATCGGGCTACGGCCTCTTTTCCTTAAAAAAGGAAATGGAACGGAATCATTTTCTTCCTTTTTCCGTCCGAGAGACTCAACTAAGGCAATCCCATGCTGTGCCACCCAAAGCGCTTTCGCCGGCTCAAGACAGTTCCATCGCGAAACTCTCTCCCCTCATTTCCCTTCATACGCATATGACTTATCCTCTCCCTTGCTCCGTAACGGCGCCCCCACCAGTGACGCGCGGCGGAGGAACGAGCTGAATTGAGCGCTTTCATCTTAAGTCAACTGCCTCGAGAAGGGATTCATCCTTCAGCTATAGGATTAGAGGAGTCCGCTTTCATCCCTTGCTTCCTCTCAAACGGCACGTTCCCTCCTCTTCATCAGGCCAGTCCTTCTCCGAAGTCTGGGATATTTGGGCGGATCTTGCTTGTCCATTTACTTCGTTTTTATCTTTCAGTAGCCCCCTTTTCTTTTCTGAACAAATCGAAGAACCTAATGGATCGAACTCATCCTTGGCCTGCTTCTCTAAGACCAGAGTCAATAGCTGCGGATTCTAATTCAATTGTGACAACAGCTCCCTAAGGGAGGCCTGCTAGAGTAGAGCCCTTCCCCTTTAAGTCAAGGTAAACTGATTCCATGCCATCTCTTTCTTACTTTAGAGCAAGGGAAGAAGTGCTCTCTATAGCCTTTATTTACTATGTGTTAACAAAGTGTGGGCAAAAGGGATATAAGCAGCAGTGGAATCCAGCGGCAGGATAGACACGAAAGCGGGATTCAATTACTTATGAAAGTGAAGGGATGAAATCAAGAAATTGAATAGGAGAGGGAGTTGTCGTCCAGCCCTAGTCTTTCGCCTTAGAAGTTCTTCTCCGCGCGATCCAGTGCCGTTGCAGCCAATGATCAAAGCAGTGAAAGACAGTGTGCCATTCCAGCGGAAGACTGAGGCAGCAACCATGCTGCCTCAGTCTTCGATCCGCCCATTAGCTGATTCGTTCGCCGGGGTTCGCCCGCCTAAGCAAAGTCGAAGTACGTGGGGTCCATTTGTAAAGAACATCTCTTTTGGGGTCGTCAAATCGCCGAGTCGANGTATTGGCCGTTCAGATCCTCTAGCTTCGGATTGTTGGCATCTTCCTTCTAGTCCCCTGCTCGTACATTAACAAGGGTAGTTGTCCTTCAAAGAGCCAAGGCAGTAGACTTGCCTTCTTTCACAACCAGGTACGTAACAACTTCTTCTCTTCCTCCAAGCAGTAAAGCAGGAAAGTAAGAAAGGCTAAGAGCCAACAGAGAGAAACCATCTATTTTATTTCTCCATCTTCTTAATTATATCTCGAGGATTCCATAAAGTGAATTAAGAAATTGATCTCAATTCCTTGCAATTTTAACATTATCTGATTAAATATTATAACTTGTACATTATGAAATAAAGATATATAAAGGTGTTAACGAGGCATGAGTGGATGTACATGGGGGTCATGTGGGATTAACTCACTCAACATAAATTTTTAATTTTTACTTGATTTTTTTTTTCCTTCTGCTTTTAGCCATCCAACTTCTCTCAAACCCCAATCTCATTTTTCTTTCAATACTTAGATTTATCATTTTTACCAAATAATTACATTTTCTTTCTCAGCTTATATACATCTACATCGACGATCGATCACGTGTTTTTCTCCACCCCAATACCAAACTTCTCAAGGCTACAACCCAAAGTTTGAATCACACAATTGGATTGGAGATTTGACGGTTGGATACTAGTTTAATTGTGTATATTGATAGCTATGTATTTGATAATATTGAAAAAGACATAATATACGATTTCAAAGTATGAAAATATGTAGACAATGTTTGTAGTAATGCATTCAATTATTTTCTTTAAAGTTATATTACTTGAAAAAAAATGTAAATTAATTTTTGATTCCACAATGAAGAATGTCTGACTCCGCGACTACAACTAGGTATACGATAAAAATACTTGTGTTTATACCATAATACAAGCATTTATTTAAATGTTATTGTAGTAAGTTTAAGTGAATAATATCGTGCAGTTGCTACCGACTTGTGCTTGCCACCATGTAAAGTACCAAAATAGTAGACCCATGAAAGTCATTAAAGACCAACTTTAACATAATGGGTTGTTAAAATTAAAAGTAGCTTGTTATTAAGTACACTTTTTTTTACCATGGGGTTGTTCTATGAGTGAAGACTGACGTGATGTCTTACTTTGAATTTCGAAATGATTTGAAAAACAAGTTAACTAATAATAACACGTATCTTCTTTCTCTTTAATAAATTTTGTTAAACGAACGTAAAGTTAACAAAAACAAGTTCTAATTATCTTGAATTCCGTCACCATTGATAGATCTCATCAGTTGATCTTAAATCTAGAGTCTTGAATGTATCTCTTTATATCATCAGCAACGCAAATTTATAATTAGACGATCCCAATTAGTTAATATCGAACAATTTAGCATTGCATCGATCGCTTACTAACTTTAATTTGGAAAGTAATAGACTCGAAATAGTAATTGTAGAGGACCAAGCCGGCAAGATGATTGCACTCATTTGGGTGGAAAATCATGATTGAATAGTGTGAATAGCATGCAAATAATGATGAGCCATGCGAGTTGAGTGTGTTATATTAACGTGCTAATCCCTTTAATTGCGTGTCATTAATCCACTTTCTCAGGTTAACATCGTATTTCACGACTGTTGAGGGCGTGTTTGGTGTTTCTTCGGTCGTACAATAAGTTGGTATATGTGATGATGAAAACCACGCACTCCGACTCCTCCGACTTTATACTGTATTGTTTCATGAGTTCTCGTATCGCGATAAATTGAAGATATCGTGTATATATAAAATAATTTTTTTGGTTTTTTATTTTTATTTTTTTGTGAAAATAGGTTATTTTATTTTGACAGTAAAGAGGAAGTTAATTTTTTGAGTAGTGCCACGTGTACAGGGACGTAGCCAGGATTTCAATCTTGCGGGGGCCAAAATACGACGATTTTGAGTATCAAAATATGCAAGTTAGATTGATTGACCAAAAAGACAATCAATTTGTCAATACAAAAATAATATGTACATCTATGTGTCTAACGTTATACAAATTGAAAATATGAACGTTAGATGGACATAAAAAGACAAAAAGTAAAATGCCTATCTATATAACAGATGGTAGAGATGGCTTGGACATCTGAAATTGGTCTCTCCTTATTCTCATCACTTCAAACTCGTCAATAAGAGAATCTTGGAAAATTATCAACAATCTCCTTCTCTATATACACAAGTATTGTACTGGACAAAAAATCATCTTCCATTCTATTACGCAATCTTGTCTTAATGACACTCATAGTTGAAAATGCGCATTATGTAGTTGCTATTGAAACTGGAAGAGTCACGACAAGACAAATCAATCTATCAACAAGATTATAACTCATTGATTTTCTTGTCAATGCCAACAGTTGGCACACATCGGGAAGTGTTGTCAAATTTTTAAATTGAGAGTTACGCTGATATGCAAAATTTGGCATCATCAATCTCATTTACAATAAAATGTTGTATCTTGGATGCTAGAAGAGATAATATCTGCTTTTGAATATTAGGAGAAGTATAAGTTGCATTTCTTGGAGCATTTTTCAACACAACTGCATCCACAGCTTCATTGTAACATGTCGTGTGTTGAATCAACTGAATAAAGTTCCCTTTGTTAATGGATTCAGGTCTTTCATCATGACCTCTGAATGCTATCCCTTGAAGTGCACACCATTTTATTGCATCAATGGATAGTTGAACTTTCAATCGATTACTTGCAACATTTTTGGAGCTTTGCTCCTCAATGACTTTATCCACGTGTTGCAATGAATTCATCAAGTCACGACAACAATTCATAGCCCTTTTGTGTAATGTATTTGGGTAATTTCCCACGTGATTTAGAAAAGTATAATTCTTTCCATCATTAACTTTCTTCCAATTCCTAAAACCCTCAACTGTAAATGCATTTTGATCCGTTCGAGCACATGGTGGATTAAAAAGATAGCAAGGAAGGCAATATGCCCCATTTTTTGTTGGCGAAAACTCTAGCCAATTTGGAAAGAGTTTGTACCAACAAGGGAGAAAACGTCTATCATTCTTATCCAAATACATTGATGTTCTAGGAGGAATTGGTTGATATGGCCCCAACTTGACATAAACTCGTCTGATTGCATCCCTATGCTCTACCGGAAAATCCAACATTGATTTGCGTAGTCTAGGATCACGTTCCAGTTAAGATGAATCGAATTCCTCATTTTGTGGAGAAGTATCAACAACATATGGTTCTTGACCAATGTTATCTTTCGGAATAAGAGATTCAAGATTAGAGATAGAAGATTCTTCAAAAGTTCTTTTCTTGAAATATGAATCAATTTTCTTCATGTTGTAAATAGTTCCAGTAATTCAAAATAATTTCAATACCCACTACTCACAATATAATTAAAATCATTACTGAAATTCAATGTTCAATTCAATCGCCTGTCGCGCAAAGATGAGATTTGAGGAAGAATGAGGGATGTCTGTAGTCTGGATTACATTTTGTGGATTGTGGCCTGTGGGTATACTTTTGGATAATTGATTCATAAATGTATCATTTACTTTTGGATTGGATTTGGGCTATTTATTTATTTAAGTAACTAATGAATCTCTTTTTAGGTCTAAGATTTTTGTATGATTGAATTTTAAAGTGTAAGTTATTGGGTCAATATTTATTAATGAAAAAAAAAATAAAAAATTTCAAAATTTTGCAGGGGCGAGTCAAAATTTTTGATGGGGCGAAACTGAAAAATATATTACAAATTAACTAGGAATGGTGGACCAGCGGACCCCTATCTCCGTCTGCATTTATGTGTTCTTTTCTAAAATATAAATCTATTTTATTATTATGATAAATCCCTTTTAACAAATGATTAATTAAACATTCGTTGACTTTTGATTACAAATAATGTCACGGGAGGTAACTGTAACTGCGAATTTTCATAGGTTCTTCTTTGTTGACTTAATGTCCATCTGCTCATTGTAAAAGTATTATTCAGAAGCTCAACTTTATTTAAAAGTTCTTGGATAAAAAAATTTCAAAAAATTATTAAAACATGTTGATTTTTTTTTAAAAAACTTTTCAAAGAAATCGTTAAGTAGGCCCTTCGTAGCCTTAATGACCTCTGGTAAACGCAAGAAAAATACACGAAATCGCTGGCCTTTCCAATGCTAGGGCGCATGACTTGTACCTTGGCTTATAGACTATGGACCTATGGTGGGGAGTAATAAACGCCAAACTCCACAAGGATAAAAGGAAAAACCTAGAAAAGAATCTGAGGGTGGCATTGCACTGGGATCGTTTTCAGTTAGTGGGTAAGAAATTTAGATCGAATCCTTCTCCCACGCTGTCCCAACTAATCTCATGAGAACTTTTAGGGTACTTAAAGCACCATCATAACATTTGTTCATTGATGTTCAGGTTTTATTGGAGGACGAAAAGATTTCTTGGCTAAATTGGGATCATATTTGTCCCATGGGCTGTTTTGGTGGTTCGAGTTTTCGAGATTTTGGTATGTTTAACCGGACTTTAGTAGGTGCAAGCTTGGAGGTCGTAAAAAAAGAGTCTCTAGCTGCTTAAATAATGAGGATGAAGTATTGTTACGTTTCCCCACCGATACTCAAAGTCAAATATATCACGTAACAATTCACGTAAATAGAAAGTTGACAGAGACCCAAGTGGTCAAAATACAGCGAAGTTGTGCAGATTACTGATGTACTGCCTCACCCAGTGAAGCACCGCACTTGGGATGAGACGCTGCTTAAAGAAACGAAGGAGCTGAAGCTCTCTACTCAGAGAACCGATTCCAAGGCGCTCAGTTCATCCGAAGCTCATAAGTAGATGTTGTCTCTTGCAAGATATTTGAGTATCTTTTAAAAGTGATTGATGTAACACTTGTAATAAATGATGTCAAGGTGTCAGCCTATTGTGCAGAGCGGCTGACCCCTTACTAATGTATTAATTGTATGAATAGACATGATATGATGCCTTAACTTAGGAGATGAGATCACGTGGTTATAATCTAATGGATATCATGTCGGCCAATGCAATATAAATATACCTTCTTTGTAATTTAGAAGGGGTTGAAAAAATTGGAGTTAGAATTATCATCTTCTCATATCTCGAACTTTCAAATATGGAATCAAGAAGAAATATGGCCAAATTCTCTTATAAGCGTTTGTATTTCCATTTTACATCATACACTTAGTAGAAAAAATTATATAAGTCGATGGTCTTATAATAATATAATCTACAATACTTTTTTGTTTTCTATCCTTCCACATATTCTAGCAAGATCTTTGGTTAGTAGTTTTGTTCTCGTTTGGTGATCATTGTTAGCGTGATCACCTTTGTTTCATTCACCGGAGTTCGAATATTTTTGTCTCTCGCCGTGAAGCACTCTCCGCTTCTAAATCTGCTTCATTTCTCACTGTTTCTCAGGTAGAAACGCGCCGAAATTGGTTCAACGTGACGACAGTGGGCCCGACTCATTTTTTGGGGTCAATAAGTATCATTTGGGAAACTAATTTTATCGACGCATAGCAGTGAATACCAAAATTAACAAAAAAAATACTAGGTTATGATGACTCGGAATGACAGTTATATGCCTATATATAGTTCGATTTAGTTCAGTGAATTAGAAGTATCAATTGTTATGACGGCTCGAGAATGGCTTTTCTTACCTTTCTTGCTCTCAACCTTTGGTTTTTAGGATTACTCAATCTACTTTCCCCCTCGTGCTTTGGTTTTTAGGATTACTCAATCTACTTTCCCCCTCGTGCTATTTTAACGTGGAGATTGATTATACTTCTGTATCTTAACAAGTTTACCAAATAAATTAAAAATTTCCTTCAACTTCAGTTGGGAATCCTAGCTAGGTTGGTAAACCCCATGTGGCTCTTCACTATTCACTCATCTAACATGTAATTAGGTACAAAGATTCTTCAATTTTCTAGTTCAAAAGGTCAAAACAATATTACTCTAAAGTGAATAGGGATCAGATTTCTATATATTTGAAAGAATTGGGTAGGAGGCCAAATGAATGGAGGTTGGATCATTAACCCAGCCATCCCTATTAGGGTGTTAAATGAATAGAGCCATAGAGTCGAGTGAACATAACTCATTAATCCACCCACTTTGACCCTTGGGGTGTTATCGACCCATCACATGAGCCAGCTCGCTTTCGCATGCGAGATGAGCCGATCATGATCCAGCTCACTTCAACGAAGTACGGCTCGAGGTTTATCAATTTTTTTTTATTATTATTTAAATTTCATTTTCATTCCACTATGATAACTCGGCTTGCGAGCTGATGAGCAGCTCATATGAAAAATTCATTATTCTGCTCGCATCTTATGCTCACCATGGGTGCAAACCGATGAGCAAGTTGCTTTACTTAACACTTCTACCTTACCCTATCATATTCTATCTTAATCTACCGTATCTTACCCTAACGACTCCCATAGGGTCCTAATTTTTTAGTTTATGTGCCAACTATTAATCTTGACAAATTGTACAAGTTGTTCAGACTGTAACGTTAAAACTTACCAAAACAACCCATACGTTGAAATTATTGGTAGAGGGAAATGGTACCAACCCATGTCATGATTATATAAGCTAATTAGTCAAACCTCAATCTTAATTAATGATTATACTTACTCATACTGTCATTGGTTAATTAATGCTCTTAAAGAAAATTTATTATCTAGATATTCTAATTTTCATTAGCTAATGTCCAAAGAATGAGGAATTCTCTAGCTTGCACCAAGTAAGTCGCTTGAGTTTTCCTTGAAAGGGAACATAACATTACTTGTACCGTATTTCAAACATTGGACTTGAAAGAAGAAGATGAGACAATGCTCGTTGAGCGTAACATACATAGAGTGTGTTCGGTAGAGATTAAAATTGGATTAAAATTGAAAAACTAGTTGTTATTGTTGACTTTTATTAGACGAGTGAACCCTTTATTTTTATTTTTAATTGAATTTTGAGTTGTACCAAACAAGCTCATAATATAAGAACATTTAGAGACTCTTTATTTTAAAAGAGCATATTCTATCATTTGGAGAGTATCTATAAATTTAGAGAGTTAAAATTTTGAATTATTCCAACAAGCTCTTTATATTTAACACTTAATTTTACTACTCGCAAAAAATATTTATTATTTTTGTTTACTTTTATTTTAACTAGCTTTTCTTTAAATTATTTTATTGTTTTCCTACATTGAAAATTGAAACACTTTGAAGGCATTTAATTATAGATAGTGAGTTTGGCTCTCCAAATTTGAAGAGTCAAACTCACTCTCTAAATTAAAATGTTAATTTAAATAGTCTCTTAGAGATACTCTAATAGGTTCAAAATTAAACGTTTCTGTCGCAAAGTTTATTTGAAAATTATTTTATTTCAAACTCATTTTCAATAAAATAATTATATACGTGAACCCATAAATTTTTTCTACTTTTTAACTAAACGTTCTAAAAAAAAATTATTTTTTACCGTAGATAATCTCTCCCAAACAAACATTATAAACAAGTCCTAAAATTATAAGCTAAATATTTGAGGTTCAATTTGTACGGTTGCTCCAACATTGTTTTATTATTGTATTAGTAGGAAGTAAATTAGTAATAAACAACTAACTATGCAAATGTGTTCATTTGATATTATAACTTTGTTTTGCGATGTTGATTATGGCTTGTCCATGTTTATTCCTCGTTTGGGAGATAAGGTAGCATATATAGTAGAATATTTAGGCATTTAAATCGTTTGGACAAATTGTATATTATTATTATTTTTTTTTTGGTCAATAATTTGCAACAATATGGGTGAATGGATGAACTTAGCTATCCATAAAAAGAAAAAAATAGTATTAAACACAATTAAACAGTATGACTTCTAATTGTTTTGCAATGCTCTTTATCAAACTCGCGTTTAACTAGTACTAATTGTTGTGAAAAATGAGTGATTTGTGTGTAGATAAACATATCAACTAATATGTATAAATAATATAATTCGATAACTACATAAACATAAGAAGATTATAATAATATTATAAACATTATAATTCAACGATAAGAAGAGAGTTAGAATGTAAGTAAGTCACGTCAAAAACGCTGTTCTAAAGTCGTATTGCATTCCCTTCGTGCGAGTACTTTCGACACTACATAATTCCAAGATAAAATTCATATGACTCCCAGTTAGTTATTCTTTTATGGGCACGACCACATGGA